>CM055270.1:34922276-35056956 GCA_029237695.1 Conchocele bisecta
AACCGAATTTCAAAAAGAAACCCGGTCGGGGGTATTGAGAAAGCCCGAGAAGACCACCAGGCGGTCCTTACGGAGGCTTATAGGGTGTTGCGCTCAGAGGATCGGACGGGGATTGCGGGATTAGGAGCCCGAGTGGTTGAATCTATCCGCGCCGTTGATGAATCACTTGTTGCGGTTGATGATCAAGTAAAACGAGTTCGTACTGAGGCATATAACTCAAACAGTGCGCTTGCCGGAATAGTGCGAACAATGAAAACACCAAAACAGTTTGGGCTGAGAAGCGGGGCCCATTGGTTGAGGGGCACTATGAATATTCGTTCGGTGCCAAAGCGAGTAATAAATGTGGGGGATACGCTATGACATATGCAGGTGAAGTTATCCAAATGGCGGTCTGCTCGGTTAATGCTAGTGGTAAACCTGTGGGCGCGGTTGCGATAAATATTGTAGTAGATGGGGAAGAACGGGGGGTTGGAGTCACTAAAATCTCTGGAGATAGTTCGACGGTGGTTTCGTTCTCCGGTTATGATCGAATTAGACTTTCCAAAGGTAGTGTTATTAACTTTGTTACGAAAATCGGTGACCCAGAGAGTTCTTCCACTATTGTCTCATTGTTAATTGACTTATTATTTTGTAAATACTAATATATTGAAAATCATGAACGAATCAACGCTTCCAATTGTCAATACCACTCCATCAACACTGTGTACAATTACGAAAGAAGTTCAGATTTTAGGTTGAATAATATCGTCGCTATGCAGGATATTTTAGTTAGAGAATATACAAATAGAAAAAGAAACGCTAAAAAATATAGACGCGCGGTGAACATGGCTGAAGCATCCAGCACGGCTCTAGCGAGTGTTTCTGTGTTGTGTGGGGCGGGGACAGCTGCAACTATATCCACCATTATAACGGTTCCCGTAGCGGGAATTTTATGTGCGGTGTCGGCCGTTTCTGGGTTGTTGTGTATGGTAATTAGGGCGTCGGGTGGAAAACTCGAGAAAAAATGTAGAAAACATGATATAATATCTGTTCTCGCCAGGTCGAAGAAAATACCATCGACGTTATGGTGTCCAAAGCGTTGGCCGATAAGAAAATATCAAATTTAGAGCTTGAATCCATGGTGGAAGAAATGGGGAGATATGAACAATTAAAAAAATGATATAAGAATCAAGGCGCGCGCCACCATGCCCAAAATTGAGTGTACTGATTGGGATAAATTTAGGGAAAAACTTGGAGATAAAGTCGGAAGAAATGTTACAGCACCATTGTGATATTTTATAAAATAATTAATTTTATAATTAATTTAAAGAAAATTAATTATATTGGTGCAGTAAACAATTTATTAATTAATTTTAGGGAAATTATTAACAATTTAAAAAGAAAAAAAAAGATTTTTTTTTTAGGTTCCACCGAGGCTCGAACCCGCGCCAGCAAAACCCTTCTGGGTCCACCCCGCTAAGCTTTCGCTTAATTTCTTCTATTTTTTTTATTTTTTCGGCTTAGCGAGGTGTGTTACACTCACATCTCCTACACCCCCATCATTGGACCGCTGCCGCGGACCCACCTCATCGTTACCTCCATCCGCTATAATGTGCAGAGCGGCCAGAGTGAAGTACATGTGGCGAAACTTATCTAGCTGTTGAGATATTAATGCCGGCGTCCCGACACCGAAACTGTGTTTATTTCTCGTATATAAACTTAACTTTGCTGGTGGTGAAATAAAAAAAAAATGTTATTTATTATTAATTAATTATTTTTATTATATTAATTAATATGTTTTCTATATAATAGGGGGTGTTCAGCTTTAAAAAAAAAATTTATATATAATTTTATTATAAATTAATTAAATAACGAACCATCCCGGAAATTCGTGAATTATATAACCCTCACTAAGTGTTTATAAACTGTGTACACCACCTGTGTAAATCGATAGCCCGTTTACATTACCATCGATAAGCCTATAATTAGCCGTGTGTGTAATATATATTACAGTGTGTTTATTTTCCATCCCAGAAGATGTAATCGTGTAAACCTCTCTATAAATGGACACTTAATATACGTGTAAGGTGGGACACCTAATTTACATTTTCATAACGCGTGTAATTGGAACATTGTCGTCTGGTTGGTGTTGTGATTACAACATAAATTAATTAGTTCTGTTCAATAATATACATATCTTTATAAGCGATATCGTAGAAATGTACATTCGTAAACGAATCGTTGGGTTTTAAATTTTTTAAATTTTTTATATACACCTTAGTTTCATATCCGATACGCATTATCCGTCCTAATGTTTGTATTTGCCTCTTGTATAGTTGACATAATTGCCGGTATATTGTAAATGTAACGTTTTTATCGGAGCGTAATAAATTACGCTGGTATTTCATGTATTCGATATCGCCTAGTGTTCTCATTTTATAGAATTTATATACAGGATTATAACCCCCGTAAGCTTCGTAAACTTCTTCAAGACAGTCATTAAAAATTTTCAATTCAAATTGTATTGTATTATCCATTTTCTCTAATAATATTGGTACTTGTTTTTTCTGTTCAATTGGACGTGAAAAAAAACATGATGTATTTATGACACCAATATTATACTTTCAAAAAGTCAATTACCAATATAATGGGACTCCCTCTTTTCAAAATTATTTTATCCAAAAATTCATAAATTTGCTGTCGGGAGACCCAATTTTCCTCGTTAACCAATTTTTGATTTTTCGGGGGTGGTGGGGGTATTATAGAGGGTTATAAATGATATCACGGTAGGTGGTATCATTTTGACTCCCTTACTACTACTAGTAGTGACTCACTATACTTGTACATGCTGATCCAGCATATGCAGCCTGATATAACGTGGCTTATAGAGTAGTGACTCACTATACTTGTACCTGCTGATAGTTATCCAGCATATGCAGCCTGATATAACGTGGCGTATAGAGTAGTGACTCACTATACTTGTACCTGCTGATAGTTATCCAGCATATGCAGCCTGATATAACGTGGCGTATAGAGTAGTGACTCACTATACTTGTACCTGCTGATAGTTATCCAGCATATGCAGCCTGATATAACGTGGCGTATAGAGTAGTGACTCACTATACTTGTACATGCTGATCCAGCATATGCAGCCTGATATAACGTGGCTTATAGAGTAGTGACTCACTATACTTGTACCTGCTGATCAGTTATCCAGCATATGCAGCCTGATATAACATGGCGTATAGAATAGTGACTCACTATACTTGTACCTGCTGATAGTTATCCAGCATATGCAGCCTGATATAACCTGGCGTATAGAGTAGTGACTCACTATACTTGTACATGCTGATCCAGCATATGCAGCCTGATATAACGTGGCTTATAGAGTAGTGACTCACTATACTTGTACCTGCTGATCAGTTATCCAGCATATGCAGCCTGATATAACGTGGCGTATAGAGTAGTGACTCACTATACTTGTACCAGCTGATAGTTATCCAGCATATGCAGCCTGATATAACGTGGCGTATAGAGTAGTGACTCACTATACTTGTACCTGCTGAACAGTTATCCAGCATATGCAGCCTGATATAACGTGGCTTATAGAGTAGTGACTCACTATACTTGTACCTGCTGATCAGTTATCCAGCATATTCAGCCTGATATAACGTGGCTTATAGAGTAGTGACTCACTATACTTGTACCTGCTGATCAGTTATCCAGCATATGCAGCCTGATATAACGTGGCTTATAGAATAGTGACTCACTATACTTGTACCTGCTGATCAGTTATCCAGCATATGCAGCCTGATATAACATGGCTTATATAATAGTGACTCAATATACTTGTACCTGCTGATCAGTTATCCAGTATATGCAGCCTGATATAACATGGCTTATAGAGTAGTGACTCACTATACTTGTACCTGCTGATCAGTTATCCAGCATATGCAGCCTGATATAACATGGCTTATAGAGTAGTGACTCACTATATTTGTACCTGCTGATCAGTTATCCAGCATATGCAGCCTGATATAACATGGCTTATAGAATAGTGACTCACTATACTTGTACCTGCTGATCAGTTATCCAGCATATGCAGCCTGATATAACGTGGCGTATAGAATAGTGACTCACTATACTTGTACCTGCTGATAGTTATCCAGCATATGCAGCCTGATATAACGTGGCGTATAGAGTAGTGACTCACTATACTTGTACCTGCTGATCAGTTATCCAGCATATGCAGCCTGATATAACGTGGCTTATAGAATAGTGACTCACTATACTTGTACCTGCTGATAGTTATCCAGCATATGCAGCCTGATATAACGTGGCGTATAGAGTAGTGACTCACTATACTTGTACCTGCTGATAGTTATCCAGCATATGCAGCCTGATATAATGTGGCTTATAGAATAGTGACTCACTATACTTGTACCTGCTGATAGTTATCCAGCATATGCAGCCTGATATAACGTAGCGCATAGAATAGTGACTCACTATACTTGTACCTGCTGATCAGTTAGCCCAACAAATGCAGCCTGATATAACGTGGATTATGGAGTAGTTACTCACTATAATTGTAGCTGTTGTTCAGTTAGCCCAACAAATGCAGCCCGATATAATGTGGCTTATAGAGTAGTTAATCACTATAATTGTAGCTGTTGATCAGTTAGCTCAACAAATGCAGCCTGATATAACGTGGCGTATGGTGTAGTTACTCACGATAATTTTCCCTTCTGATCAGTTAGCCAGCAAATGCAGCCTGATATAATGTGGTTTAAAGGTACATGCCCACTCAGTAGGCAGAACATATTCTTTATATCAGAGACATCATCTCGGACATTTTCTAGCAAAGTAAACATTCATTCACCATTACCCCACGTATTGATTGGCATTATTATACATTGTATATTAGACGTCAATTTACACACTGGTATCAGGGGCGATAGCCGTGTTTCCTTAAAATGTTAACGAACATTACTATTTATTTTCTGTATTTACTTTTCGATGTGCAATGATCATACTTTATAATCTGTCGAAAATATTATTTTTTCAAGTGACACATTTAATTAGTAGAAATAATTAAAAAATATCATGCCTCATTTGCATATGAAAATAGCCTGATACCACCGCGCGTCACTATCAGTAAAATAAATATTACTAAATTATTATATCTGTATATAGCGGTCACTCGTAATTTTTAGAACTGGTGGAATAGTGACACAATTATACACTTATTTAATTCCTATAAAGAACAGTTTGTGCCTACTGAGTGGGCATGTACCTTTAAGGAGGAGTGATTCACTATACTTGTAGTGTGGTGTAGGGGTGAAATGGATGAAAACATAAATCAAATAACTTTCAAAAGTAATATATAGAGGATATTCATATTTTTGCAATGAATATGACATATATGTTCATCGAGTGCGAGATATACTTTTTGTTTGCAACGAATATGTCATATTCGTTGCAAAAATGTGAATATTCTATTTATTATATACCGCTCCATGGATATTAGCAGTTTTTTAGTTTGTATACGGTAATGAATGTATATTTGCAACATATAACTGCAGATGCGTGTTATGAATATAGATTGTGGAAGTAGTCGTATTTTCACCGGAAGTTGTTTATTTCATCGATGAGAACATATGACTTTTATTTACATCGTATAGCTATGTATTTCATAGGTAGGTATATAATAAATGTAATTTGTTGTCATATTAGGAATGTTACCCATGTCCGTCTAATGTTCGCAACCATTTCCAGAACATTTTCAGAAAACAACATTTTGTGTTACTATATACTATATCGCATGGTATTGGATAGATGCTAGTCAAGTTATTGCATGGTATTGGACAGACGGCAGTCGATTTATCGCATGGTACTGGACAGCCGATAGTCGAGTTAACGCATGGTATAGCAGTGAAGTTATTTGTCGAATACCATACGATACCTTTACTCGGCTGTCTGTCCGATACAATGAGATAACTCGACTACCGTCTATCCGATACCATGCGATAACTCTGCAGTCTGTGAAATACCATGCGACAACTCAACTGCAGTGTCCGTCCGATACAATGCGATAACTCGACTACCGTCTATCCGATACCATGCGATAACTCTGTTGTCTGTCCAATACCTTGTGATAACTCGACTGCCGTCTATACAATATCATGCGACAACTCAACTGCAGTCTGTCCAATACCTTGTAATATCTTGACTGCCATCTATCCAATACCTTGTGACAACTCAACTGTAGTCTGTCCAATACCTTGTGATATCTTGACTGCCATCTATTCAATACCATGCGACAACTCAACTGCAGTCTGTCCAATACCTTGTGATATCTTGACTGCCATCTATCCAATACCATGTGACAACTCAACTGCAGTCTGTCCAATACCTTGTGATATCTTGACTGCCATCTATCCAATACCATGCGACAACTCAACTGCAGCCTGTCCAATACCTTGTGATATCTTGACTGCTGTCTGTCCAATACAATGCGATAATTCGACTACCGTCTATCCGATACCATGTGATAACTCTGTTGTCTGTCCAATACCTTGTGACAACTCAACTGCAGTCTGTCCAATACCTTGTGATATCTTGACTGCCATATATTCAATACCATGCGACAACTCAACTGCAGCCTGTCCAATACCTTGTGATATCTTGACTGCCATCTATCCAATACCATGCGACAACTCAACTGCAGCCTGTCCAATACCTCATGATATCTTGACTGCCATCTATCCAATACCATGCGACAACTCAACAGCAGTCTGTCCAATACCTTGTGATGTCTTGACTGCTGTCTATCCAATACCATGCGATAACTCAACTGCCGTCTATTCAATAACATGCAATAACTTGACTGCTGTCTGTCTGATAGAACGCGATAACTCGGCTACCGTCCATTCGATACCATGTGATAACTCTTCTTCCATCTATCCAATAGCATGCAATAACTCAACGGCCATCTATCCAATACCATGCAATAACTCTACTGCCATCCGTCCAATACCATGTAATAATAACTCAACGGCCATCTATCTAATACCATGCAATAATTTGACTGCCTTCTATCCAAAACCATGCTGTCTGTCTGATACCATGTGATAAATCCTCTAGCGTCTGTCCAATACAATGTGTAAACTTGACACCGTCTGTCCAGTACCATGCGATAACAGCATTACCCGTCTATCAAATACCAAGCTATAAATATCCAATACCATGCGATAACTCGACTGTAATAACTCGACTGCCGTCTGTCCAATACCGTCTGTAATATTCAAGTGACTTTTATACTTTCAAATTGAGCTCCTCCGGCAATAAAACACTGGTTTATAAGGGTGTATTGTCTATTGTCCCAATACAGTGCATAGCTCTCCATCTATGGTGTAACAAGATAGGTCTCCACCTTAGTTTTTAACCTTATTTTAGACCGCTATCTTATTTATTTTGTCGTCTGTTGTTTTTTGTTGTTTTTTATAAATTTTTATTCATCAACAACATGCTTTGACAGCACTTCAGTATCATTTCCATTGGAAATGATTCTGAAGTGCTGTCAAACCATGTTTTTATTGAGAAATAAGGCAAGATATAAAAGCAACAGCAGACGACAATTGTTGTGAGTAGCGGTCTAAGGGTTAATAAAAGGGTAGGCAGGGCTGAATCATGATAACAGCCTTCAAGATTAGCGTCCTTGCCCATGCCAGCTATATATTTAGCCTTGTGCAGGATTGTTATAGGTACAGGGCCAGTATCCAATGGGATTAGAGCACCGACGAGAGCCTAATACGCCACAATGCATTGGGGTTTTTCTTTTCATCAAAAGATTAAAAAATATAAAGACAGCTGTACAGCTAGTTCTGAGTACATAACTCTAATTACATTGCATTACATCAGCGTTATGACGCAGTAGTCTTTCCGAATTTGCGATTGAAGTATTCTTTGTTTACTTTCTACTTCGTGGAGAGTGACCTAAGAATTTTGCTAATACACACTTGATTATGTGAGTTTGATTATTTTTGTCTTATGTTGTAGAATTGTCTCTCAATAACAATATAGTGAAGTATGAACGTCAATGCCCTACAGGTTTTGTCTATATTTTAGTGTTCAAAATGTAAATGCTATTATGCAAATTTATATGATTGACTGTGGTGTAGCGATATAGTGTATGTAAAGCGGAAAGCGTGCAGCTTCTGTGCATGTAGCCTGCCTTCGATCTTCCATATGGTACTGGCCCTCTACCTGTATTCTAGATAAGGCTAAATATAAGGGTTCCGGTATCTCCATTCAAGTTGATATTGCATTGAAGAAATAGAAAGTGCTGTATAGTGGTATACTGTATTGGTAATTAAGCAGTGTAGATCCTGATGAGCCGGCTCGTGACGAGCCGTCTCATCAGGATCTGCACCTTTTGCAAGTAATTTTCATATATTTGAGAGAAAAAACAGAAATGGTTAATAACCATGGCATTTACATCAATTTAGATTTCTTATAGAGTTCCTCTCCTTACTTTGCATCATATTTATATATATATGTTTACAAAAATTGTAGCTGGAGCAGAGTAATAATTATGTAGTTAAAGGTACACGACCACTCAGTAGGCACAAACTGTTCTTTAAAGGAATTAAATAAGTGTATAATTGTGTCACTATTCCACCAGTTCTAAAAATTATGAGTGCCCGCTATACGGGTATAATCATTTAGTAATATTTATTTTACTGATAGTGATGCATGGACCGGTAGTATCAGGCTATTTTCATATGCAAATGAGGCATGCTATTTTTTAATTATTTATACTAATTAAATGTGTCACTTGAGAAAATAATATTTTTGACAGATTATAAAGTATGATCATTGCTTATAAAGACAGAGAATAAATAGTAATGTCCATTAACATTTTAAGGAAACACAGTTATTGCCCCTGATACCAGTGTGGACATTTACATCTGATATAAAATGTATAATGGTGCCAATCAATACATGGGGTAATGGTGAATGAATGTTTCTTTTGCCAGAAAATGTCTCCGATGATGTCTCTGATATAAAGAACATTGTGTGCCTACTGAGTGGGCATGTATTGTAGGTCCTATATTTAGAATAGTATGTATTCTGGTAGTGGTATTTGTAGCTATACAGTTGATAATTATAGAACACAGGTTTTTAGTATGCAACACCATATTACATAATGCATATAATATCTGTATTTTGTATCAATATATTATATATATCAATTTATGTGTGTATGAATTTTGTATCAATAAATGTAAGCTTTTTGATACAAAATAGTTTATGAAATGAGTTTCCATGGAAACAATTAATCCTATCATGTGCTGTAAACAGACATACCATATTCTAAACTGTCTATACACATAGAATATGTGTCACAATCTGATGAACATTCTAGATCCAGATCAGACATCAGGGGACCGTTTCACTAAACTTCATACAACTAAAATGTTTGTAAGTGCAACATTATGATAGTCTGTAAATGTCACATTAACAATGTTTTCTTGTAAACAATTATTGGATTTACATTTATTGAGCATAGGCTGCAAATTCAGCCTATGCTCAATAAATGTAAATCCATCAATTGAGATTTCCTAAATTTCCATACCACACCCATGCGGCCTTCATGTCCAAGGTCAAGGTCAAATTACTTAGAAATTTGCGTTTAAATATTTGAGTTAAAGTGTTTATTTGCCGGTACAGGCGGGGGGGGGGGGGGGGGGGGGGGGGGGGGGGGGGGGGTATACATGAGCCCCTGCTCACTTTCTAGTTGTCAGCTAAAAAAACATTATATTCTGAATCTTGAATTACCACTACTTTTTACAAATTTTGTGCATGTCTCATCCACAGTATACATTGTGATCGCTCGTTTGAACCATCTTGATGAGAAGTGTGATGTAATACTTCATTTATTTATTTAGTCTAGTTTTCTTCATTAACTTTCAAACCGCACAACAGATTTGACAGACAAATTTCACAGAAAATAATGCAATTGTTTGCTTTTCATTCTATTGCCTATAGTTGGTTACATCTGTGTACATTTTCAGGCGTTTTGATGTGCGTGTCTTAACTGGACAAGGCTCGTGCAAGACGGAGGGTTTCAGTAACGAGCAGACCTGTATTTCTGTTGTCCATCGGCACGCATTATGTATGTACCATTCATTTTCATCAACTTTATCCCTTACAATACTGATTTTAATTAATCTCATCATTCATAGTTTCATTCCCCGCCCCACACATGCTCCCCCATGCCCAAGGTCATGGTCAAATAACGTTGACATTTCACATTCAGTAGATGTGTGCACGTTTCTCTATTTTCCTACAACGTTTTTAGTGTATGACCGATTGGCTTCAAACTTCATGTACATGTTTATTATCATCCATGTATTCATTCTCCACCCCATCCATGCTCCCCTTTGCCCAAGGTCAAGGTCAAATAACTTTGAAATTTCACATTCAGTAGTTGCGTGCACGTTTCTCCATTCCTCTGTGACGTTTTTACTTTATGAGCGATTGGCTTGTAACTTTGTGTTCATGTTTCTCATCATTCATATCATCATTCCCCGCCACACCCATGCTCCCCCACACCCAATGTCAAGGTCAAATAACTATGTAAATTTACATTCAGTAGATGTGTGCGTATTTCTCCATTTCCCTGTAACTTCTTTACTGTACAAGTGATTGGCTTGAAACGTCATGTGCATGTTTCTCATCATTCATATTTTCATTCTCTGCCCTACCCATGATCCCGCACAGTCGGATCAGGGTCTACACCGTTGGCGAAGTGGTATTTTAACCAGTTTTGAAAATTGAAATATGATTCGGCTGCGCTATCAGGATCCAAATTTTTCAGATTTGAAATGAACCATAATAGCAGGAGGCTTGACATTTGGTACGTAGCTTCCTTGTAATGTGTAATTAATTTCTATTTTTGATTTCACTGCTGGTCATGGATTATCTCCCACTTTTGGACTTACAATTTTAATTTTGTCTTGTAACTCATTCAATTTTAAACTGGAATTGCGCATGACTTTATACTTGGTATATAGCTTCCTTATGGTGGGTAGATGTGCAAAGTGAATTTCAATTCTTGATTTATCTCCCCCTTTTGGACTTGCAATTGTCAATGTTGCTTCATAACTCATGCATACACACAGAGACCATTAAATACATCATCGGGCGCGATATGTTGTCTGCGGCCATCTCGTTTCAGTTTCAACTCTGTAAACATTATCGATGTGTGCGGTAGGTTATTGTTGATGTTCCACTTATACCGGGTATTTTGTACACAGGAGCTAGTGACCGTACGAGTGGTTCGACTCTCGGTTACAGACTGTACAGATTGTCATCGGCCCGACCGTGTGCCCACAGCAGGTATTTGTTACTTACTGTCCCATGGTTCTTACGCAGTGTGACCCAGATCTCCATGTACATGTACATCCGCACAGTCGGATCAGGGTCTACACTGTTTGTGAAGTGGTATTTTACCCAGTTTTGAAAATTGAAATATGGTTCGGCTGCGCGATCAGGGTCTATAATTTTCAGATTTGAAATGATTCAAATTGCCTCCATAATATGTTGTAAATGTTTTGAACCATAATAGCAGGAGGCTTGGCACTTGGTACGTAGCTTCCTTGTAATGTGTAGTTAATTTATATTTTTGATCATGTAACTCTTACAATTATAAACTGTAATAGCGCATGGCTTTATACTTGGTATATAGCTTGCTTATTCTGGGTAGATGTGCCAGATTGTCAATGTTGCCTCATAACTCATGCATACACACAGAGACCATTAAATACCTCATCGGGCGCGATATGTTGTCGGCGGCCATCTAGTTTCAGTTTTAACTCAGCTTCTGCTTCTGGCACATGTACTGATGCAAAATTAAAACTCATTGGAGGACACAAGATAGCATCACTTGATGTCTCACATTTCCACTGCAGGTGTCGTGAATTCTCTTGCACCGAACCATTCTTCAGTCTCCTTGTAACGCCCTTCCTGTTGTTTCCAGAAGATCACTTCCCACCGTGGTGTGAATGCATGCTATGTATGTACTGGCATGGCAAACCTTCCATAGCAATTGTCACTGTTTTATTTGTCAAAGAAAAACTTTTGTTCGATATTTGTAATAATAAAACCACTGTGGAATTACCAAATACAAAACCAATGTCAATTTTTAGCCAGGTTTTTTTTTAAAAAAAATCCAGGCTATCGGAATGGCGAAAGCCGGGGGGTGGGCGGCGGGCGGGCGGCGTCCACAATCAATGTTAAGTTTTCGTATTTGAGTCCATTTCTTTGTTACTGTACCACCTAGGACCACCAAACTTTCACAGCTTCATAATCAAGGGGTGCCCACCACATATCACTATCCAACATGTTACTTTGTTTTAAATTGACCCATTTCTTCCGCGCAATCGACTTGGCCATTTTCAATGTTAAGTTTTCGCGTTTACAATGTTAATAAGTTTTCGTGTTTAAGTCCATTTCTTTGGTACTGTACCACCTAGGACCACCAAACTTTCACAGCTTCATAATCAAGGGGTGCCCACCACATATCACTATCCAACATGTTACTTATTTTTAACTTGACCCATTTTTTCCGCGCAGTCGACTTGGCCATTTTCAATGTTAAGTTTTCGCGTTTTCAATGTTAAGTTTTCGTGTTTAAGTCCATTTCTTTGGTACTGTACCACCTACGACCACCAAACTTTCACAGCTTCATAACCAAGGGGTGCCTACCACATACAACTATCCAACATGTGACCATTTTTTTTACCTTCACCTATTATTTCTACGTAATTGACTTAGCCATTTTCAACGTTAACTTTTTAACGTACGTCTGGTTAAAGTTTTTTGGTTAAAACTTTTTCGTTATACTATATCTCTGCAACTGCTTCGCCCATTACCTTGAAACTTCACATGGGTGTTTATCATCATCCATATTTTCATTCTAACCCCCAACCGTGCGGCCCCTGTGCACAATGTCAAGGTCAAAATTACTTTGAATTTTTTTGTTAAAGTTTTTTAGTGTACTATATCTCTGCAACTGCTTCACCCATTACCTTGATACTTCACATGGGTGTTTATCATCATTGTCGCACCCGCTTGCGGAAAGTGCATTTTATGCATTTTGGCATACGTCCGTCCTTCCGTCCGTGTCCGGTTAAAGTTTTTTCGTTAAAGTTTTTCCATCTACTATATCTATTTTTTTAGTGTCCATGCCTCGCCCCAAGACGCGACATGCAGGCCACGGCCATCTAGTCTACAAAAAGTGGGTATAATTATGTTATCCAAGTGTCTATGCTTGGAAAAAACCTGGCCTTCGTGGCTTTGCCTCGTTTCTTGTTTCCTGAATATGAAAATGCTAAAAAGTATGTGCCTGGATTTCCAAATGCTGTAGTTTAATATGCCTGCAAGTGAAACTTCTAAAACATCCTTGTCAAGGCCTTATCAAGGTCATTTCGGTTGCTAGTGAACAAAAAGGACAATGTGCGATTTGAAACAAATGTAGCTTTTGACATGTAAGAATTTTATGGATGTCCTGCAGGCTGCCGAAGTCGACTTGCATGGCAGGCATTAACCCTTAGACCGCTACACACAACAATTGTCGTCTGCTGTTGCTTTTATATCGTGCCTTATTTCTCAATAAGAACATGGTTTGACAGCACTTCAGAATCATTTCCATTTTTTTTCTCTACACACAACAATTGTCGTCTGCTGTTGCTTTTATATCTTGACTTATTTCTCAATACAGCACTTTTGTTGTAAATTATTCTAAAGTGCTGTCGAAGCATGTTTTTATGATAAAAATGGAAAATAGAAAATAAGCAGACAACAAAAAATTAAGATAGCGGTGTAAGGGTTAAATGTATTGATTAGCTGATAGTTATGCTCTGGATAGTTCACCAAGTCATTTTCTAACAGTAAAGACACTGATCAGACTGCATGGATGTACAGAATTATCTCGGTCATCATTGATTAGAAATGCAATAAGACGGTTTTGTTTGTCAGATAGCAACCAATGTTTGTTAAAAAAAGTAAAGTTATTTCAGTGATATTATGGCAAACAGTGTAGGTCCTGTTTACAAGTGTCGCATGTTCGATTTTGTCAGCCGTGGGCCCATTTATTCCAAGGTGGTGAATGGATGGCTATAAGAGGAGGTAGGAGGCCATACTGGCCCCCCGGCTGACAAAACAAATGTTACAACATTTGCTACGAGCTTAATCCCAGATCAGCATGTTCAGTGTCTGTCCGATCAGGGTCTATGCTGTTTACCATTTCTGTTACCCTGTTTGTACCTTTCCTGTTGTAGTGTTACAATATAAACCAGGTACCAGCTCAGCCTTTGTAAACAATATGGCAGCTACTCCAGGAAACCAGTGTCATAAATAGCGACTTTAATTATGTTCATAATAAATTAAATACCATCCTTGGTTGATGGGAATATTGTGGATTATCTCCCCTCGAATACCGAGGCTATCGGGGGAGATAATCCACCATATTTCCCTAAACAAGAGCAATATATGTATATATAATATCGGGTAGAACATGCCTCTGCCTGGATCAGCACCTGCAAAGTTGTACCATTTCCTGCATTTAATAAGTACATTGTGTCATCATGTTAAATAGTTGTGGATTGGTCAAGGCCAAATCGTCAACCAAAGGATTGGGTAGCAGTCGGCAGCATGGATGGGATGTCAACTTCCGTGAGCCGATACATTACATATCATACAGGTAGGTTCCATTAATTATACCCCCGGCGTACGACGTACGTCGATGCGTATATAGTTTTCATAATTCCGTACGTCCGTTTGTCTGTCTGTCCGTGTTTAAGTTTTTGGGTGCACATTATCTCCGTAATGGTAAGTCGGATTGACCTCAAACTTCACATTCTTCCTTATCATCATCCATATTTTCATTCCATAACACACTCATCGGCCTTCATGTCCAAGGTCAAGGTCAAATTACTTAGATTTTTGCATCCGTAAGATTTGCATTAAAGTTTTCGGGTACCCATTATCTCTGCAACGGTAGGTCGGATTGACTTCAAATTTCAAACACTTCCTTATCATCATCCATATTTACATTCCATACCACACCTATGCGGCCTTCATGTCCAAGGTCAAGGTCAAATTACTTAGAAATTTGCGTTTAAATATTTGAGTTAAAGTGTTTATTTGCCGGTCCAGGTGTGGGTATACATGAGCCCCTGCTCACTTTCTAGTTGTCAGTTAAAGAAACATTATATTCTGAATCTTGAATTACTACTATTGTTGACAAATTTTGTGCATGTCTCATCCACAGAAAATAATGCAATTGTTTGCTTTTCATTCTATTGCCTATAGTTGGTCACATCTGTGTACATTTTTAGGCGTTTTGATGTGCGTGTCTTAACTGGACAAGGCTCGTGCAAGACGGAGGGTTTCAGTAACGAGCAGACCTGTATTTCTGTTGTCCATCGGCATGCATTATGTATGTACCATTCATTTTCATCAACTTTATCCCTTACAATACTGATTTTAATTTTTCTCATCATTCATAGTTTCATTCCCCGCCCCACACATGCTCCCCCATGCCCAAGGTCATGGTCAAATAACGTTGACATTTCACATTCAGTAGATGTGTGCGCATTTCTCTATTTTCCTACAACATTTTTAGTGTATGACCGATTGGCTTCAAACTTCATGTACATGTTTATTATCATCCATGTATTCATTCTCCACCCCATCCATGCTCCCCTTTGCCCAAGGTCAAGGTCAAATAACATTCAGTAGTTGTGTGCACGTTTCTCCATTCCTCTGTAACATTTTTACTTTATGAGCGATTGGCTTGTAACTTCGTGTGCATGTTTCTCATCATTCATATTATCATTCCCTGCCACACCCATGCTCCCCCACACCCAATGTCAAGGTCAAATAACTATGTAAATTTACATTCAGTAGATGTGTGCGTATTTCTCCATTTCCTTGTAACTTCTTTACTGTACGAGTGGTTAGCTCATTTCTCATCATTCATACTTTCATTCTCTGCCCTACCCATGATCCCGCACAGTCGGATCAGGGTCTACACCGTTGGCAAAGTGGTATTTCACCCAGTTTTGAAAATTGAAATATGATTTGGCTGCGCTATCAGGTTCTAAAATTTTCAGATTTTAAATGATTGAATGAAATTACCTCCATAATATGTTGTAAAACTTTGAACCATAATAGCAAGAGGCTTGACATTTGGTACGTAGCTTCCTTGTAATGTGTAGTTAATTTCTAGTTTTGATTTCACCGCTGGTCAGGGATTATCACCCCCCCCCCCTTTTGGACTTACAATTTTAATTTTGTATTGTAACTCATTCAATTTTAAACTGGAATTGTGCATGACTTTATACTTGGTATATAGCTTCCTTACGGTGGGTAGATGTGAAAAGTGAATTTCAATTCTCGATTTGACCTCTAGTCTTGGATTATCTCCCCCTTTTGGACTTCCGAGAGGTATACCCATCACTGATTTATTTTTCCATTGTGTTATCCCCCTTGTATACTGGATACACCTCGACGGGCGTATATTGTGACCATTGGCACTCTTGTTTCATTTAAACTACGTTAGGGTGAAACATATCTGTTGTATGATACTCAGTGCAAACTGTTGTATATCAGTGATGTTCATGTAACCTTGACCAACCTTTTTCATTTTTTAACCCAGTCCATGCGATCCCCATGCCCAAAGTGAAGGTCAAGTTAAATTTGTATTAATATATTTTTACAGGACCTGCACTGTTCGCCACTCCATCAAGGAAACGCCCGTTGAGCTTCAACAAGCAATATAGTTTGATACTGGAGTGTGTTAATTCATCAGGAGATACAGTGGTCACAAATCACATAAGCCTCATTTCTCCAGTGATAGCCACATATACAGTATCATTCTATAGTCTACCCATGTGGCCCCATGCCCAAATTGAAGGTCAAATCACTTTGACATTTATGTTGATAGAAAGAAAGTTTTTATGCCCCATCCTTGTCCGTCCTTCCGTCCGTCTGTCACCAACCTTGTAACGTGTAAATTGTTAAACCGTACTAGCTACAGACCTGAAACTTGGTATGTAGCTTCCTTATGCTGAGTAGATGCGCAAAGTGTATTTCAATTTGTGAATCGAGTGTAGACAGACTTAAAACAAGCAGAATAATGACAATCATGTACAGTTGCTAGCTCCATTTTCTCTCAACTTCAATAGATAATGTATATCTAATTGTAATTCAGAAACTGTTGCTATCTTAGAAAATACAAGATTCTTAAGATGACTATTTTCAATTGGACAATATTATTTAAAATATTGCTCTGGAAATATCATACATTTTGACAAAACAAATGTTAACAGAACAATTTCAGAGCTAAATGTTGAAAGTTACTAACTGCGTCATTGTAGAACAAAATTATAATGCAGCCTATTGCATATAATTAAGGTTTTATTCACCAAATGGTTTGGAGTCACTTTCGTAGTTGATACAATATATTGGGACACCGTTTGTTTTGTGTCATGTGAGAGAAAACAAAAGGTGGCTCAATACTAATACAGTTGCTGTAGTAATTATGATAGTGGAGAGACTATGTCAGTGTGGCATAGAAACATGTAAATCTAATGTAAACCTGTTTCATCTGGCAACCACAATTTTGAACTTTTTCAATGGTAGCTGCTAAAAATAGCATTTTGACCGATCAACACATGCATTTGCAAAATCGAATTTGGACTATCCTGTTCGCCATTCCATACTTAAGAACCTATTTATGAAGAGCATGGGTGGATGTTGAGAATAGTATGGGTCTACACTTGTCTTAAATGTTATACAGATGTTATACTTCAGTATTGTGAACAATCAAACTGATGGTGCCCAGAATGAGAGAGGTATGAAGTGTATGTTTGTCTAGGTCGTTTTGTGCTTATGACCATTGCAACCAGTGTAGATAGACCCTGATCATCATGCACAGCTGGCTGATCTGGGTTTACAATCATTCCAATGGCCATATGAATTGTACATTTTGTTAGTTGTACGTTTTGTATTTAAGTCACAATCATCAACAACAAAATTCACAATATACAAAATATTTTTTCTCAAGATTTGTTTCAAATTTACAATGCTTATACTTCTTATATTGATCAAATAAAAATCATAAGCAAACTAAATTCTGTCACCTAATTCCAAGTCTTCAATTATAAATTGTTTTATGTTATTTGATGTTCCTTTGATGAAGAATATTTCAAGTTGTGAACAACAATGGCAGTTCCAGCAATTAGCTTTGAATCCGCATCCTGTGCTTGTTTGTAGTTCCGTATGGCTATTTCAATCTATGTTGATGTATGAACAATGGACAACATGATATCATGATGTCTATCATACTAATGCTGGTAATAACAAATATAGAAACGTCAAGTTACAGAGTGAGCATTCCCTTTCACAGTAGGGCAGTTGTCTTGTATTTTAATTTCAGTCTGGTTTCATCATTCAAATATTCAACAAATGCGTTTCTTTTGAACGATAAAACATCAATTGTTCCCTAATGTTTCCATCCCACTATCTATCTATATAACAAACAATCAGAACCCGCGGAGAAATGGTTATCTGTAACCGACATGAGGATCGTTACAAAGAGCCTGGAGCATGGTACGATGGGGGCGAATTCTAGGCACATATGCATGCAGGCAGTGAAAGTATGAAACATACAGAGTTGCTACCTTGAGTATTTCAATGTTTTACTTTTTTATTATTTATCAAGAAATACTATTTAGAAAT
Organism: Conchocele bisecta; assembly: GCA_029237695.1. Taxonomy (NCBI): domain Eukaryota; kingdom Metazoa; phylum Mollusca; class Bivalvia; order Lucinida; family Thyasiridae; genus Conchocele; species Conchocele bisecta. Next base: position 34,941,066 of record CM055270.1, read on the forward strand.
GCAGCATTTTGTCTGTTACTGCAATCAGAAATATAAAGCCTGTTTTAAGTATGCACACAGTTCAGTGGTTTTAACCAGTACATATCTATATCAGTCTGACAAGTGTTTACAGTGTTTGCCACACCGGTATGGCAAGCACTGTAGCATGTCTGTCTTATTCCTCTACATCTCCTTTTTGTCGAGCCCGCTTGCGGAAAGCGAGACATAGTGATCACAATGACGTGTGTGCGTGTGTGCGTGTGTGCGTGTGTGCGGGTGTGCGTGCGTCCGTGCGTCCGTCCATCCGTCCGTCCATCGACCTTATATCTCTGCAGTCTTAAGTCACATTGACTTGAAACTTCATATGCTTATTAGTTATCATCCATATATTCATGCTGTATCCCACTCATGCGGCCCCTGTGCCCAAGGTGAAGGTCAAATAACTTAGAAGTTTGCGTTCCGAAATCTGCGTTAAAGTTTTTAAATACCTTATATCTCTGCAGTCCTAAGTCACATTGACTTCAAACTTCATATGCTTATTAGTCATCATCCATATATTCATTCTGTGTCCCACTAATGCGGCCCCTGTGCCCCTATGTCAAGGTCAAATGACTTAGAAGTTTGCGTTAAAGTTTCTGTCAAAATTTGCGTTAGGCAAGTTTTCACATACCTACTATCTCTGTAACCGTAAGTCAGATTTGCTTGAAACTTTGTATGCTTACTGGGCATCAAACTTCAAATAAATACACTCTGAGACCATCAAATGCCTTGGCGGGCTCGACATGCGGGCCATCCTCGTTTATACTTTGTCACTAACTTACCTAACATTCTCTTCTGTTTTGGGTGTGGGGCTGCACTGCACACGTAAGGAAATGTAAAGAAATTAGATGGCTTCTGCTTCTGGCACATGTACTGATGCAAAATTAAAACTAATTGGAGGACACAAGATAGCATCAGCTGCACTTGATGTCTCACACTTCCACTGCAGGTGTCATGAATTCTCTCACACCGAACCATTCTTCAGTCTCCTTGTAACGCCCTTCCTGTTGTTTCCAGAAGATCACTTCCCACCTTGGTGTGAATGCATGCTATGTATATACTGGCATGGCAAACCTTCCGTAGCAATTGTCAGTTTTATTTGTCAAAGAAAAACGTTTGTTGGATATTTGTAATAATAAAACCACTGTGGAATTACCAAATACAAAACCACTAGCTGTCAATTTTTTGTCGCGCCTGCTTTAGCAGAGGCGCGACTATAGTCGGCGCTTTTTCCGTCGTCGTCCGCGCCGTCCGCGTCGTCCGGTTTTTAGCTCGACTGTTCGAAGAATAAGTAGAGCTTATGTTGTCACCCCGGCGTCGGCGTCGGCGTCGGCGTCACCGTCGCGTCACGCCTTGGTTAAGGTTTTTAGTCAAGCTTGTATATGGAATACTACTGGCCCTACACCCACCATACTTGGACAACTTCATCTCCTAGTGATGTACATCAATAACCCCTGATCTATATTTGACCTTGACCTACATTTCCTCTTGAATTACTTGGTTAATTCCCCTTGGTTAAGGTTTTTATTCAACCTTGGTTAAGGTTTTTAGTCAAGTTTGTATATGCAATACTACTGGCCCTACACCCACCATACTTGGACAACTTCATCTCCTAGTGATGCACATCAATAACCCCTGATCTATATTTTACCTTGACCTACATTTCCTCTTGAATTACTTACTTAATTCCCCTTGGTTAAGGTTTTTAGTCAACCTTGGTTAAGGTTTTTTTTTAGGCTTGTACATTGAATACTATTGTGCATCCAGACACCATACTTCGACAACCTTTTCTCATAGGTATGTACATCAATAACCCCTGATCTATATTTGACCTTCACCTACATTTCCTCTTCAATTACTTACTTAATTCCTTTTGGTTAAGGTTTTTAGTCAACCTTCTATATGGAATACTACTGGCCCTACACCCACCATACTTGGACAACTTCATCTCTAGTGATGTACATCAACAACCCCCCTGATCTATATTTGACCTTGACCTACATTTCCTCTTGAATTGCTTAATTCCCCTTGGTTAAGGTTTTTATTCAACTTGGTTAAGGTTTTTAGTCAAGTTTGTATATGCATACTACTGGCCCTACACCCACCATACTTGGACAACTTCATCTCTAGTGATGCACATCAATAACCCTGATCTATATTTTACCTTGACCTACATTTCCTCTTGAATTACTACTTAATTCCCCTTGGTTAAGGTTTTTAGTCAACCTTGGTTAAGGTTTTTTTTTTAAGCTTGTACATTGAATACTATTGTGCATCCAGACACCATACTTCGACAACCTTTTCTCATAGGTATGTACATCAATAACCCCTGATCTATATTTGACCTTCACCTACATTTCCTCTTCAATTACTTACTTAATTCCTTGGTTGTTTTTAGTCAACCTTCTATATGGAATACTACTGGCCCCTACACCCACCATATCTTGGACATAACTCATCTCCTAGTGATGTACATCAACATGTTTAACCCAATTACTAACCTGTCTATATTCGACCTTGACCTACATTTCCTCTTGAATTGCTTAATTCCCTTGGTTAACGTTTTTAGTCAAGCTTGTAGATGGAATACTCCTGGCCCTACACCAACCATACTTGGACAACTTCATCTCCTAGTGATGTACATCAACACCCCTGACCTATATTTGACCTTGACCTACATTTAACCTTGAATTACTTACTTAATTCCTCTTGGTTAAGGTTTTTACTCGACCTTGGTTAAGCTTTTTACTCAAGCTTGTACATGGAATACTATTGTGCATACAGACACCATAATTGGACAACTTTTCTCATAGTGATGTACATCAATAACCCCTGATCTATATTTGACCTTGACCTACATTTCCTCTTGAATTACTTACTTAATTCTCTTTGGTTAAGGTTTTTAGTCAAGCTTGTAGATGGAATACTCATGGCCCTACACCAACCATACTTGGACAACTTCATCTCCTAGTGATGTAACATCAACAACCCCTGACCTATATTTGACCTTGACCTACATTTAACCTTGAATTACTTACTTAATTCCCTTGGTTAAGGTTTTTACTCGACCTTGGTTAAGCTTTTTACTCAAGCTTGTACATGGAATACTATTGTGCATACAGACACCATAATTGGACAACCTTTTCTCATAGTGATGTACATCAATAAACCCCTGATCTATATTTGACCTTGACCTACATTTCCTCTTGAATTACTTACTTAATTCTCTTTGGTTAAGGTTTTTAGTCAAGCTTGTAGATGGGATACTCATGGCCCTACACCAACCATACTTGGACAACTTCATCTCCTAGTGATGTACATCAACAACCCCTACTCACATTTACCTGACCTATATTGACCTTATCATTTACCTTAAATTACTTACTTAATTCTTGGTTAAGGTTTTTACTCAACCTTGGTTAAGGTTTTTAGTCAAGCTTGTAGATGGAATACTATTGTGCATACAGACACCATACTTGGATAAATTTTTCTCATATGGATTGTACACAATAACCTACCCTGACCTTTATTTTTACCTTCACCTACATTTACTTTCAATTACTTGGTTAATGTTTATAGTCAAGCTTGTATATGGAATACTTCTGGGCCTACATCAACCATACTTGGACAACTTCATCTCCTAGTGATGTACATCAATAATCCCTGACCTATATTTCACCTTGACCTACTTTTTCCTTGGATTACTTTGTTATCTCCCCTTGGTTACGTTTTTTACTCAAGCTTGTATATGGAATACTCCTGGGCCTACAGCAACCATACTTGGAAAACCACGCATCTACGTCCAAGGTCAAGGTCACTGTTGAAGGTCAAAGGTCAAACCTATTGAAATTCCCTTCCGCTCTATATCTTCTACACCGATGCATGGATTATCAAATGGCTTGGCACAAATGTTTCTCATGATGAGAAGGTGTGTCGCCATCAATAACCACGCACCTACGTCCAAGGTCAAGGTCACAGTTGAAGGTCAAAGGTCAAACCTATTGAAATTCCCTTCCGCTCTATATCTTCTACACTGATGCATGGATTATCAAATTGCTAACCACGCACCTACGTTCAAGGTCACAGTTGAAGGTCAAACCTATGGAAATTCCCTTCCGCTCTATATCTTCTACACCGATGCATGGATTATCAAATGGCTTGGCACAGATGTTTTTCTCATGTTGAGAAGGTGTGTCACAATCAATAACCACGCACCTACGTCCAAGGTCAAGGTCACAGTTGAAGGTCAAAGGTCAAACCTATTGAAATTCCCTTCCGCTCTATATCTTCTACACCGATGCATGGATTATCAAATGCCTTGGCACAAATGTTTCTCAGGATGAGAAGGTGTGTCGCGATCAATAACCACGCACCTACATCCAAGGTCAAGGTCACAGTTGAAGCTCAAAGGTAAAAAATATTGAAATTCCCAAATGGCTTGGCACACATGTTTCTCACGATGAGAAGGTGTGTGCGATCAATAACCACGCACCTACGTCCAAGGTCAAGGTCACTGTTGAAAGTCAAAGGTCAAAACCTATTGAACTTCCCTTCCTCTCTATGTCTTCTACACCGATGCATGGATTATCAAATGGCTTGGCACAAATGTTTCTCGTGATGGAAGGTGTGTCCCGATCAATAACCACGCACTATGTCCAAGGTCAAGGTCACAGTTGAAGGTGAAAGGTCAAACCTATTGAAATTCCCTTCCGCTCTATATCTCTACACTGATGCATGGATTATCAAATTGCTAACCACGCACCTACGTCCAAGGTCACAGTTGAAGGTCAAAGGTCAAACCTATTGAAATTCCCTTCCGCTCTATATCTTCTACACCGATGCATGGATTATCAAATGCTTGGCACAGATGTTTCTCATGATGAGAAGGTGTGTCGCAATCATAACCACGCACCTACGTCCAAGGTCACGGTCACAGTTGAAGGTCAAATTGGAAAGGTCAAACCTATTGAAATTCCCTTCCGTTCTATATCTTCTACACCGATGCATGGATTATCACACTATGCCCAGGGTCAAGGTCACAGACTTGATGCGTTTGAAACCTTAACGCTCGGCTAAATGGCTTATGATCAAAAATGCCTCGTTTTCTTTGGCTGCCAGTGGGGGTATTCGTGTGCCGACAGGCCACATTTCTAGTTTCCCTTGGTAACCTGGAATGTTTTTAGTCAACCTTGGTTAAGTTTTTATGTAGGCCGCAGCCACCTTCTTTGTCAAGCTATGTGTATTTAATCGACACCCTGTAGTCGAGCTATGCTGTTCTCCTACAGTCTTTGTTGTAAGGCAAATGCGTTGCGTTAGTTATTGTTTTTTCACAATATCTCTTTAACCCCTTGCCAGACATTGATAATATTTCACATCAATGTTTGTCTAGGGATGATGCTCATTATGCACACCCCCACATCCAAATTTTGAAGGTCAAGGTCATTTATTTCCTTGTAATGTTCACCGGTTTTGTAACAGAAATGCGTTTAAAGTTATTGTTTTTTCACAATATCTCTTTTAACCCCTTGCCAGACATTGATAATATTTCATATCAATGTTTGTCTAGGGATGATGCTTCATTATGCACACCCCACATCCAAAGTCTGAAGGTCAAGGTCATTTATTTATTGTAATGTTAACCGGTTGGTTTTGTAACAGAAGTGCGTTAAAGTTATTGTTTTTTCACAATATCTCTTTACCCCTTGCCAGACTTTGATAATATTTTCACATCAATGTTTGTCTAGGAATGATGCTTCATTACGCACACCCCCACATCCAAAATTTGAAGGTCAAGGTCATTTATTTACTTGTAATGTTCACCGGATTTGTTACAGAAATGCGTTAAAGTTATTGTTTTTTCACAATATCTCTTTAACCCCTTTCCAGACATTGATAATATTTCACATCAATGTTTGTCTACGGATGATGCTTCATTATGCACACCCCCACATCCAAATTCTGAAGGTCAAGGTAATTTATTTACTTGTAATGTTCACGGTCAAATGCCTCGGCAGGCGCGACACCGCTTCCGGGCGGAATTCTTGTATTATTTTTATTGTTTTAATTTCCTTTTGCCATCATTAGCATGCTAGAGATTTGGGTATCAGTTTGTACATTGCGCATCCATCAACGCTGGTTGGTAGTTATGCTTTAAAATGCAATCAGACATTGGATACAGATTCATATAAATATATTGTTGAAACTTAAATTCTTGTGCATTACTTCAAATGTTCTTCATCATCTAACAAATCATTTATTCAAAATAACATAAAAAATTATTATTATTAAAATATTGAAATGCTAAACTATTTGCCTGGAAATGAAAATGCTACAAATATTTTTCACTGAATATGAAAATGCTAAAAAGTATGTGCCTGGATTTCTAAATGCTGTAGTTTAATATGCCTGCAAGTGAAACTTCTAAAACATCCTTGTCAAGGCCTTATCAAGGTCATTTCGCCGGGTTGCTAGTGAACAAAAAGGACAATGTGCGATTTGAAACAAATGTAGCTTTTGACATGTAAGAATTTTATGGATGTCCTGCAGGCTGCCGAAGTCGACATGCATGGCAGGCATTAACCCTTAGACCACTACACACAACAAATGTTGTCTGCTGTTGCTTTTATATCGTGCCTTATTTCTCAATAAGAACATGGTTTGACAGCACTTCAGAATCATTTCCATTTTTAGCCAGGTTTTTTGAAAAAAAATCCAGGCTATTGGATTGGCGAAAGCCGGGCGGGCGCGGGCGGCGGGCTGGGCGGTCGCGGGCGGCGTCCACAATCAATGTTAAGTTTTCGTGTTTGAGTCCATTTCTTTGTTACTGTACCACCTAGGACCACCAAACTTTCACAACTTCATAATCAAAGGGTACCCACCACATATCACTATCCAACATGTTACTTTTTTTTTAACTTGACCCATTTTTTCTGCGCAGTCGACTTAGCCATTTTCAATGTTAAGTTTTCGCGTTTACAATGTTAAGTTTTCGTGTTTAAGTCCATTTCTTTGGTACTGTACCACCTAGGACCACCAAACTTTCACAGCTTCATAATCAAGGGGTGCCCACCACATATCACTATCCAATATGTTACTTTTTTTTTAACTTCACCCATTTTTTCCGCGCAGTCGACTTAGCCATTTTCAATGTTAAGTTTTCGCGTTTACAATGTTAAGTTTTCGTGTTTAAGTCCATTTCTTTGGTACTGTACCACCTAGGACCACCAAACTTTCACAGCTTCATAACCAAGGGGTGCCTACCACATACAACTATCCAACATGTGACCATTTTTTTTACCTTCACCTATTATTTCTATGTAATTGACTTACCAATTTTCAACGTTAACTTTTTAACGTACGTCTGGTTAAAGTATTTTGGTTAAAACTTTTTCGTTGTACTATATCTCTGCAACTGCTTCGCCCATTACCTTGAAACTTCACATGGGTGTTCATCATCATTGTCGCACCCGCTTGCGGAAAGCACGATATCGTCGGCATTTTGGAATACGTCCATCCTTCCGTCCGTGTCCGGTTAAAGTTTTTCCGTTAAAGTTTTTCCATCTACTATATCTATTTTTTTAGTGTCCATGCCTCGCAGGCGCGACATGCAGGCCACGGCCATCTAGTCTACAAAAAGTGGGTATAATTATGTTATCCAAGTGTCTATGCTTGGAAAAAACCTGGCCTTCGTGGCTTTGCCTCGTTTCTTGTTTTTTGCTACACACAACAATTGTCGTCTGCTGTTGCTTTTATATCTTGCCTTATTTCTCAATAAAAAGATGGTTTGACAGCACTTATGTTGTAAATTATTCTAAAGTGCTGTCGAAGCATGTTTTTATGATAAAAATGTAAAATAGAAAATAAACAGCAGACAACAAAAAATTAAGATAGCGGTGTAAGGGTTAAATGTATTGATGAGCTGATAGTTATGCTCTGGATAGTTCACAAAGTGATTTTCTAACAGTAAAGACACTGATCAGACTGCATGGATGTACAGGATTATCTCGGTCATCATTGATCAGAAATGCAATAAGACGGTTTTGTTTGTCAGATCGCAACCAATGTTTGTTAAAAAAAGTAAAGTTATTTCAGTGATATTATGGCAAACAGTGTAGGTCCTGTTTACAAGTGTCGCATGTTCGATTTTGTCAGCCGTGGGCCCATTTATTCCAAGGTGGTGAATGGATGGCTATAAGGGGAGGTAGGAGGCCATACTGGACCCCCGGCTGACAAAACAAATGTTACAACATTTGCTACCAGCTTAATCCCAGATCAGCATGTTCAGTGTCTGTCCGATCAGGGTCTACGCTGTTTACCATTTCTGTTACCCTGTTTGTACCTAGCCTGTTGTAGTGTTACAATATAAACCAGGTACCAGCTCAGCCTTTGTAAACAATATGGCAGATACTCCAGGAAACAAGTGTCATAAATAGCGACTTTAATCATGTTCATAATAAATTAAATACCAGCCTTGGTTGATGGGAATATTGTGGATTATCTCCCCTCGAATACCGAGGCTATCGGGGGAGATAATCTACCATATTCCCCTAAACAAGAGCAATATATGTATATATAATATGGGGTAGAACATGCCTCTGCCTGGATCAGCACCTGCAAAGTTGTACCATTTCCTGCATTTAATAAGTACATGTATGATCATGTTAACTAGTTGTGGATTGATCAAGGCCAAATCGTCAACCAAAGGATTGGGTAGCAGTCGATCAGCAGCGTGGATGGGATGTCAACTTCCATGAGCCGATACATTACATATCATACAGGTAGGTTCCATTAATTATACCCCCGGCGTACGATGTACGTCAAGGCGTATATAGTTTTCGTAATTCCGTACGTCCGTTTGTCTGTCCGTCCGTGTTGAAGTTTTTGGGTACACATTGTCTCCGTAATGGTAAGTCGGATTGACCTCAAACTTCACATACTTCCTTATCATCATCCATATTTTCATTCCATACCACACTCATCGGCCTTCATGTCCAAGGTCAAGGTCAAATTACTTAGATTTTTGCATCCGTAAGATTTGCATTAAAGTTTTCGGGTACCCATTATCTCTGCAACGGTAGGTCGTATTGACTTCAAACTTCAAACATTTCCTTATCATCATGCATCCATATTTACATTCCATACCACACACATGCGGCCTTCATGTCCAAGGTCAAGGTCAAATTACTTAGAAATTTGCATTTAAATATTTGAGTTCGTGTTTATTTATCGGTCCAGGCGGGGGTATACATGAGCCCCTGCTCACTTTCTAGTTGTCAGTTGAAGAAACATTATTTTCTGAATCTTGAATTACTACTATTTTTGACTAATTTTGTGCATGTTTCATCCACAGTATACATTGTGATCGCTCGTTTGAACCATCTTGATGAGAAGTGTGATGTAATACTTCATTTATTTATTTAGTCTAGTTTTCTTCATTAACTTTCAAACCGCACAGCAGATTTGAAAGACAAATTTCACAGAAAATAATGCAATTGTTTGCTTTTCATTCTATTGCCTATAGTTGGTCACATCTGTGTACATTTTCAGGCGTTTTGATGTGCGTGTCTTAACTGGACAAGGCTCGCGCAAGACGGAGGGTTTCAGTAACGAGCAGACCTGGATTTCTGTTGTCCATCGGCACGCATTATGTATGTACCATTCATTTTCATCAACTTTATTCCCTACAATACTGATTTTAATTAATCTCATCATTCATAGTTTCATTCCCCGCCCCGTTTTCATTGTATGATCGATTGGCTTCAAACTTCATGTACATGTTTATTATCATCCATTTATTCATTCTCCACCCCATCAATGCTCCCCTTTGCACAAGGTCAAGGTCAAATAACTTAAATTTCACATTCAGTAGTTGCGTGCACGTTTCTCCATTCCTCTGTAACGTTTTTACTTTATGAGCGATTGGCTTGTAACTTCGTGTTCATGTTTCTCATCATTCATATTATCATTCCCCGCCACACCCACGCTCCCCACACCCAATGTCAAGGTCAAATAACTATGTAAATTTACATTCAGTAGATGTGTGCGTATTTCTCCATTTCCCTGTAACTTCTTTACTGTATGAGTGATTGGCTTGAAACGTCATGTGCATGTTTCTCATCATTCATACTTTCATTCTCTGCCCTACCCATGATCCCGCCGCCCCAAAGGTCAAGGTCAAATAACTTCACATGGTCCATTCCACTATAACATCTTTGCTATATCAGTCATTGGCTTGGAACTTCATGTGCATGTTTCTCATCATTCATATGTTCATTATCCGCCAGACCAATTCTCCCCATGTTGCCAACGTCAAGGTCAAATGACTTTGAAATTTCACATTGCGAGTTTCACAATTCTCCTGTAACTTCTTTAGTGTACAAGTGATTTGATTGATAATTCATGTGCATGTTTCTCATCATTCATATTTTCATTCCCCGCCCCAATGCTCCCTCCGTGCCCAACCTCAAGGTCAAATAATGGAGAAACGTGCACGCATCTATAAATTTCTTTCTCCTATAACTCTTTACTGTATGAGCGATTGGCTTAAAATTGAATGTGCATGTTTATGATCCAACCACCACAGTGATGGGATGCATGCAGTTGGGTGAGTTCTTGTTCATATTTTCATTCCCCACCCACCCATACTCCTCTCGTGACCAATGCCAAGGTCAAATAATTTTCATCATTCTCCTGTGACTTCTTTTGTGTATGAACGATTGGGTTGAAACTTCATTGCCTGTTTCTCACCATTGATATTGTCATTACCCGCCACACCCATTCTCCACTGGTGCCCAAGGTCAAGGTCAATTAAAGTTTAAATACAATGTATCACATTCAGTCTGTTTCTCCATTCTCCTTTAACTACTTTAGTGTACTAGGGATTGGCTTGAAACTTAATTACTTAGAAATTAGCGTTTTTAGCCATTTATTTGTTATTAAAAGACATCCCAGCTGTTGGATTAGCAAAAGTTGGGCGGGCGAGCATTCAGTAGTTGCATGCACGTTTCTCCATTGCTCTGTAATGTTTTTACTTTATGAGCGATTGGCTTGTAACTTCGTGTTCATGTTTCTCATCATTCATATTATCATTCCCTACCACACCCACGCTCAAGGTCAAATAACTATGTAAATTTACATTCAGTAGATGTGTGCGTATTTCTCCATTTCCCTCTAACTTCTTTACTGTAGGAGTGATTGGCTTGAAACGTCATGTGCATGTTTCTCATCATTCATACTTTCATTCTCTGCCCTACCCATGATCCCGCACAGTCGGATCAGAGTCTACACCGTTGGCGAAGTGGTATTTTACCCAGTTTTGAAAATTGAAATATGATTCGGCTGCGCTATCAGGATCTGAAATTGTCAGATTTGAAATGATTCCAATTACCTCCATATTATGTTGTAAAACTTTTGAACCATAATAGCAGGAGGCTTGACACTTGGTACGTAGCTTCCTTGTAATGTGTAGTTAATTTCTAAGCTCATTTTAAATATGGGTGACCAATGACTTTTATATGCGAGAATGAAGTTGCATTATTTTAATTACACCGATTGGCATTCAAGGATGAACTATGTTCCCCGAGGGCACTTGTCCTCGAATCCACAATCCTCACTTCCCACCCTTCGTCGCCAGGTCATATGATTGTGTCCACACATAATGTTCACGCTAGTTACGCCACTTAACATCGTAAGCTAATAGTTGCACAAATATTGATTTAAAAAGAAATCAAATAAAACTATATGTTCATCTTCCATGTGGCAAGTGTTACTAATCAAATATAACAAATTCACACCGTGAACAGGGAAGAATCTTTACGAGGGTCAGTCAACCTAAGTGAGAAATATGTAATAGGTCATTAAAAATTAGTTGAACAACGCTACTATGAAAATAGTTTATCTAGCTATAATGATCGCTAGGCAGCTAATTCCAATGGTCGCATTGTATGTGTGGTTTCTCGGCAACTGTTGACAACATTATGTACAAGCTCAATGGACTGGACCTGGTGCCGTTTGTAATATTGCTATAACCCTGTCTGTCGGGTATTTTTTTTCTATTCCAATATTATAGCTTACTTATGTGTATGAAACGGCTGCAAATGTAGTATTTGTTTGTAGACATTGCACGTGTACATCTGCAGTAGGCCGCTTATAACATTAACTTTGTGACAAAACACGACGTGGGGCAGATTTGATAGCGTGATACCTTATATTTGTCGCCATGTGTCTTTCTTGAGGGTCACACTAAATTCGCCGGATATACAGTATTATGCAGTCATTTGATAAACTGATGATTTCATACTAAATTTTGTGCGACAAGCAAGTTTATAACCATCAAATTACCAATTAATGTCAAGACTTCGAAAAATCCACCGACCTCACTGTGGTATCTTGTGCATTATGTATTGCTTACACACAAACAATCAAGAACCTGCATTAAAATCACCGATTCTGAATCTATTAGAGAAACTTTGATGCATTTGTTTCGCCATATTCTATACAAACAAGGGATATATATGTCATAATAGCTGCATTTCTACCTCTGTTTATGATAAAATAAGTGTGACCCGGTATACTAAATGGCATATCATTTGCCAAGTACTGGCTAGAATTGTTCGAAAGTCTCAATTTACCAAGATTATAGGTGGCAAGATCGGTTGGCATACAATAGATTGTTCATATTTAAGATTATTTAGCAATCAAAGTGCAACGTAAGCGATGACCTCGCTGAGATGTAGCCAATTAAATCATGTGTTCCACATTTTAAATTCATAAGGACAAACAACGAAACAGAGTGACAATGCCAAAGAACAATACCGGTAGTTAGGTGACAATGTACAGCGCCTCAAACATGGCTAAGTCATTTATGTTGCGAGTAACTCATGTTGTATCCTTAGTAAAATATTTTTTCGCGACACCATGTCCATAACGTCAAACATGGTTTCTCGTTCAATAACGTCATAAGTACGTGACGTCACGTAATGACGTCATAATATGTGCACTGACGTACAAGTCATCACGGAACATATTGGTGAAAGTTTCAATAATTTATCACTTTCCGTTTTCTACTCCCACTCAATTTAACTTACACCCACAAACGTAAATGTGATGGCAAAATGTGAAATTTTATGGCGACGTTAGACAATTTGAATCGTCGTTTTTGCGACGTCGTTTGTCGCTTTTCACGACGTTGTCATTAAGCTCGGTTTTCGTATGGCGCGGCCCATATATAATATGGGGTAGAACATGCCTCTGCCTGGATCCGCACCTGCAAAGTTGTACCATTTCCTGCATTTTAATAAGTACATGTATCATCATATTAAATAGTCGTGGATTGGTCAAGGCCAAGTCGTCAACCAAAGGATTGGGTAGCAGTCAGCAGGGTGGATGGGATGTCAACTTCCATGTCTGTCCGTCCGTGTTGAAGTTTTTGGGTACCCTTTATCTCCGTAATGGTAAGTCGGATTGACCTCAAACTTCACATACTTCCTTAACATCATCCATATTTTCATTCCATACCACACTCATCGGCCTTCATGTCCAAGGTCAAGGTCAAATTACTTAGATTTTTGCATCCGTAAGATTTGCATTAAAGTTTTCGGGTACCCATTATCTCTTTTATAGGTAGGTCGGATTGTTTTCAAACTTCAAACACTTCGTTATCATCATCCATATTTTCATTCCATACCACACCCATGCGGCCTTCATGTCCAAGGTCAATATCAAATTACTTTGCGTTTAAATATTTGCGTTAAAGTTTTTGTTTGTCGGTCCAGGCGGGGGTATACGTGAGCCCCTGCTCACTTTCTAGTTGTCCGTTAAAAAACATTATATTCTGAATCTTGAATTATCACTATTTTTGACAAATTTCTTGTCCACAGTATACATTGTGATCACTCGTTTGAATCATTTTGGTGAGAAGTGTGATACTTCATTTATTTATTTAGTCTAGTTTTCTTCATTAACTTTCAAACCGCACAACAGATTTGACAGACAAATGTCACAGAAAATAATGCATTTGTTTGCTTTTCATTTTATTGCCTATAGTTGGTCACATCTGTGTACATCTTATCATTTTCAGGCGTATTGATGTATGTGTCTTAACTGGACAAGGCTCGTGCAAGACGGAGGGTTTCAGTAACGAGCAGACCTGGATTTCTGTTGTCCATCGGCACGCATTATGTATGTACCGTTCATTTTCATCAACTTTATCCCTTACAATACTTATTTTAATTAATCTCATCATTCATAGTTTCATTCCCCGCCCCACACATGTTCCCCCATGCCCAAGGTCACGGTCAAATAACGTTGACATTTCACATTCAGTAGATATGTGCGCGTTTCTCTATTTTCCTACAACGTTTTTAGTGTATGACCGATTGGCTTCAAACTTCATGTACATGTTTATTATCATCCATATATTCATTCTCCACCCCATCCATGCTCCCCTTTGCTCAAGGTCAAGGTCAAATAACTTTGAAATTTCACATTCAGTAGTTGCGTGCACGTTTCTCCATTCCTCTGTAACGTTTTTACTTTATGAGCGATTGGCTTGTAACTTCATGTGCATGTTTCTCATCATTCATACTTTCATTCTCCGCCCGACCCATGATCCCCATGCCCCAAAGGTCAAGGTCAAATAACTTCACATGGTCCATTCCACTATAACTTCTTTGCTATATCAGTGATTGGCTTGGAACTTCATGTGCATGTTTCTCGTCGTTCATATGTGATTAGATTGATACTTCATGTGCATGTTTCTCATCATTCATATTTTCATTCCCCCCCAATGCTCCCTCCGTGCCCAACGTCAAGGTCAAATAATGGAGAAACGTGCACGCATCTATAAATTTCATTCTCCTATAACTTCTTTACTGTATGAGCGATTGGCTTAAAATTGAATGTGCATGTTTATGATCCAACAACCACAGTGATGGGATACATGCAGTTGGCTGAGTTCTTGTTCATATTTTCATTCCCCACCCACCCATACTCCTCTCGTGCCAAAGTCATGGTCAATTAAAGTTGAAATACAATGTATCACATTCAGTCTTTTTCTCCATTCTCCTTTAACTACTTTAGTGTACTAGGCTTGAAACTTAATTACTTAGAAATTAGTGTTTTAGCCGTTTATTTATTAAAAAACATCCCGGCTATTGGATTGGCAAAGGTCGGGCGGGCGAGCGGCGGCGGGCGGTGGCGTCCACAATGTTTTTGTGTATGTCCATTTGTCCTTTAATGTGCCACCTAGAACCACCATACTTCCACAACTTCATAATCAATGGGTGCCCATGACATACCACCTTTTTTGTGACCTTTTTTTACCATTACCTATTTTTTTCCATGTAATCGACTTAGCTATTTTCAATGTTACGTTTTTGTATTTACATGTATGTCAATTTCTCTGTTATTGTACCACCTAGGACCTCCATACTTGCACAAGTTCATAACCAACAGGTACCCATCACATACCACTATCCAATATGTGAGTTGTTTTTTACCTTGACCTTTTTTTTTTTCGCGTAATCGACTTAGCCATTTCAATGTAAAGTTTTCGTGTTTAGGTCCATTTCTCTGTTACTGTACCACATAAGACCACCATACTTTTACAGCCTGATAATCAATGGGTGCCCACCACATACCATTTCCACGACAATGATTGTCAATGTTAAATTGGACAACACTCATCAGACAGCACATATGTTCACTCGTATCTTGTACTAATACATGTATGCCAGCCTGCAACCGCATGTAGGTTTTCTCATACACTGGCTTCTTTTTCCATCGTAGGCCACTTTCAATTCAAACTTCAAATAAATACACTCTGAGACCATCAAATGCCTCGGCGGGCTCGACATGCGGGTCGTGGCCATCCTCGTTTATACTTTGTCACTAACTTACCTAACATTCTCTTCTGTTTTGGGTGTGGGGCTACATGTAAGAAAATGTAAAGAAATTAGATGGCTTCTGCTTCTGGCACATGTACTGATGTAAAATTAAAACCCATTGGAGGACACAAGATAGCATCACTTGATGTCTCACACTTCCACTGCAGGTGTCATGAATTCTCTCACACCGAACCATTCTTCAGTCTCCTTGTAACGCCCTTCCTGTTGTTTCCAGAAGATCAATTGTCACTGTTTTATTTGTCAAAGAAAAACGTGTCATGAATTCTTTGTCACTAACTTACCTAACATTCTCTTCTGTTTTGGGTGTTGGGCTGCACGTAAGGAAATGTAAAGAAATTAGATCGCTTCTGCTTCTGGCACATGTACTGTTTATAGAAAGAAAGTTTTTATGCCCCATCCTTGTCCGTCCTTCCGTCCGTCTATCACCAACCTTGTAACGTGTAAATTGTTAAACCGTACTAGCTACAGACCTGAAACTTGGTATGTAGCTTCCTTATGCCGAGTAGATGCGCTAAGTTTATTCAATTTTTTAATCGAGTGTAGACAGACTTAAAACAAGCAGAATAATGACAATCATGTACAGTTGCTAGCTCCATTTTCTCTCAACTTCAATAGATAATGTATATCTAATTGTAATTCAGAAACTGTTGCTATCTTAGAAAATACAAGATTCTTAAGATGACTATTTTCAATTGGACAATATTATTTAAAATATTGCTCTGGAAATATCATACATTTTGACAAAACAAATGTTAACAGAACAATTTCAGAGCTAAATGTTGAAAGTTACTAACTGCGTCATTGTAGAACAAAATTATAATGCAGCCTATTGCATATAATTAAGGTTTTATTCACCAAATGGTTTGGAGTCACTTTCGTAGTTGATACAATATATTGGGACACCGTTTGTTTTGTGTCATGTGAGAGAAAACAAAAGGTGGCTCAATACTAATACAGTTGCTGTAGTAATTATGATAGTGGAGAGACTATGTCAGTGTGGCATAGAAACATGTAAATCTAATGTAAACCTGTTTCATCTGGCAACCACAATTTTGAACTTTTTCATTGGTATTTGCTAAAAATAGCATTTCGACCGATCAACACGTGCATTTGCAAAATCGAATTTGGACTATCCTGTTCGCCATTCCATACTTAAGAACCTATTTATGAAGAGCATGGGTGGATGTTGAGAATAGTATGGGTCTACACTTGTCTTAAATGTTATACAGATGTTATACTTCAGTATTGTGAACAATCAAACTGATGGTGCCCAGAATGAGAGAGGTATGAAGTGTATGTTTGTCTAGGTCGTTTTGTGCTTATGACCATTGCAACCAGTGTAGATAGACCCTGATCATCATGCACAGCTGGCTGATCCGGGTTTACAATCATTCCAATGGCCATATGATTTGTACATTTTGTTAGTTGTACGTTTAGTCACAATCATCAACAACAAAATTCACAATATACAAAATATTTTTTCTCAACATTTGTTTCAAATTTACAATGCTTATACTTCTTATATTGATCAAATAAAAATCATAAGCAAACTAGATTCTGTCACCTAATTCCAAGTCTTCAATTATAAATTGTTTTATGTTATTTGATGTTCCTTTGATGAAGAATATTTCAAGTTGTGAACAACAATGGCAGTTCCAGCAATTAGCTTTGAATCCGCATCCTCTGCTTGTTTGTAGTTCCGTATGGCTATTTCAATCTATGTTGATGTATGAACAATGGACAACATGATATCCAATGTCTATCATACTAATGCTGGTAATAACAAATATAGAAACGTCAAGTTACAGAGTGAGCATTCCCTTTCACAGTAGGGCAGTTGTCTTGTATTTTAATTTCAGTCTGGTTTCATCATTCAAATATTCAACAAATGCGTTTCTTTTGAACGATAAAACATCAATTGTTCCCTAATGTTTCCATCCCACTATCTATCTATATAACAAACAGAACCCGGGGAGAAATGGTTGTCTGTAACCGACATGAGGATCGTTACAAAGAGCCTGGAGCATGGTACGATGGGGACGAATTCTAGGCACATATGCATGCAGGCAGTGAAAGTATGAAACATACAGAGTTGCTACCTTGAGTATTTCAATGTTTTACTTTTTTATTATTTATCAAGAAATACTATTTAGAAATGCAGCATTTTGTCTGTTACTGCAATCAGAAATATAAAGCCTGTTTTAAGTATGCACACAGTTCAGTGGTTTTAACCAGTTCATATCTATATCAGTCTGACAAGTGTTTACAGTGTTTGCCACACCGGTATGGCAAGCACTGTAGCATGGCTGTCTTATTCCTTTACATCTCCTTTTTGTCGAGCCCGCTTGCGGAAAGCGAGACATAGTGATCACAATGACGTGCGTGCGTGCGTGCGTGCGTGTGTGCGTGCGTGTGCGTGCGTGTGCATGCGTGTGTGCGTCCCCGTCCGTCCGTTGACCTTATATCTCTGCAGTCTTAAGTCACATTGACTTGATACTTCATATGCTTATTAGTCATCATCCATATATTCATGCTGTATCCCACTCATGCGGCCCCTGTGCCCAAGGTCAAGGTCAAATGACTTAGAAGTTTGCGTTCAGAAATCTGCGTTGAAGTTTTTAAATACCTTATATCTCTGCAGTCCTAAGTCACATTGACTTCAAACTTCATATGCTTATTAGTCATCATCCATATATTCATTCTGTGTCCCACTAATGCGGCCCCTGTGCCCCTATGTCAAGGTCAAATGACTTAGAAGTTTGCGTTAAAGTTTCTGTCAAAATTTGCGTTAGGCAAGTTTTCACATACCTACTATCTCTGTAACCGAAAGTCAGATTTGCTTGAAACTTTGTATGCTTACTGGGCATCAAACTTCAAATAAATACACTCTGAGACCATCAAATGCCTCGGCGGGCTCGACATGCGGGCCGCGGCCATCCTCGTTTATACTTTGTCACTAACTTACCTAACATTCTCTTCTGTTTTGGGTGTTGGGCTGCACGTAAGGAAATGTAAAGAAATTAGATCGCTTCTGCTTCTGGCACATGTACTGATGCAAAATTAAAACTCATTGGAGGACACAAGATAGCATCACTTGATGTCTCACACTTCCACTGCAGGTGTCATGAATTCTCTCACACCGAACCATTCTTCAGTCTCCTTGTAACGCCCTTCCTGTTGTTTCCAGAAGATCACTTCCCACCGTGGTGTGAATGCATGCTATGTATATACTGGCATGGCAAACCTTCCTTACAATTGTCACTGTTTTATTTGTCAAAGAAAAACGTTTGTTGGATATTTGTAATAATAAAACCACTGTGGAATTACCAAATACAAAACCACTGTCAATTTTTATTATTTTTATTGTTTTAATTTCCTTTTGCCATCATTAGCATGCTAGACATTTGGGTATCAGTTTGTACATTGCGCATCCATCAACGCTGGTTGGTAGTTATGCTTTAAAATGCAATCAGACATTGGATACAGATTCATATAAATATATTGTTGAAACTTAAATTCTTGTGCATTACTTCAAATGTTCTTCATCATCGAACAAATCATTTATTCAAAATAACATAAAAAAGTATTATTATTAAAATATTGAAATGCTAAACTATTTGCCTGGAAATGAAAATGCTACAAATATTTTTCACGGAATATGAAAATGCTAACAAGTATGTGCCTGGATTTCCAAATGCTGTAGTTTAATATGCCTGCAAGTGAAACTTCTAAAACATCCTTGTCAAGGCCTTATCAAGGTCATTTCGCCGGGTTGCTAGTGAACAAAAAGGACAATGTGCGATTTGAAACAAATGTAGCTTTTGACATGTAGGAATTTTATGGATGTCCTGCAGGCTGCCGAAGTCGACTTGCATGGCAGGCATTAACCCTTAGACCGCTACACACAACAAATGCCGTCTGCTGTTGCTTTTATATCGTGCCTTATTTCTCAATAAGAACATGGTTTGACAGCACTTCAGAATCATTTCCATTTTTTTTCGCTACACACAACAATTGTCGTCTGCTGTTGCTTTTATATCTTGCCTTATTTCTCAATAAAAAGATGGTTTGACAGCACTTATGTTGTAAATTATTCTAAAGTGCTGTCGAAGCACGTTTTTATGATAAAAATGGAAAATAGAAAATAAACAGCAGACAACAAAAAATTAAGATAGCGATGTAAGGGTTTTTAAATCTATGGATTAGCTGATAGTTATGCTCTGGATAGTTCACCAAGTGATTTTCTAACAGTAAAGACACTGATCAGACTGCATGGATGTACAGGATTATCTCGGTCATCATTGATCAGAAATGCAATAAGACGGTTTTGTTTGTCAGATCGCAACCAATGTTTGTTAAAAAAAGTAAAGTTATTTCAGTGATATTATGGCAAACAGTGTAGGTCCTGTTTACAAGTGTCGCATGTTCGATTTTGTCAGCCGTGGGCCCATTTATTCCAAGGTGGTGAATGGATGGCAATAAGGGGAGGTAGGAGGCCATACTGGCCCCCCAGCTGACAAAACAAATGTTACAACATTTGCTACCAGCTTAATCCCAGATCAGCATGTTCGGTGTCTGTCCGATCAGGGTCTACGCTGTTTACCATTTCTGTTACCCTGTTTGTACCTTTCCTGTTGTGTTAGTTGTGTTACAATATAAACCAGGTACCAGCTCAGCCTTTGTAAACAATATGGCAGATACTCCAGGAAACAAGTGTCATAAATAGCGACTTTAATCATGTTCATAATAAATTAAATACCATCCTTGGTTGATGGGAATATTGTGGATTATCTCCCCTCGAATACCGAGGCTATCGGGGGAGATAATCCACCATATTTCCCTAAACAAGAGCAATATATGTATATATAATATGGGGTAGAACATGCCTCTGCCTGGATCAGCACCTGCAAAGTTGTACCATTTCCTGCATTTAATAAGTACATGTATGATCATGTTAACTAGTTGTGGATTGATCAAGGCCAAATCGTCAACCAAAGGATTGGGTAGCAGTCGATCAGCAGCGTGGATGGGATGTCAACTTCCATGAGCCGATACATTACATATCATACAGGTAGGTTCCATTAATTATACCCCCGGCGTACAAAGTACTTCGAGGCGTATATAGTTTTCGTAATTCCATACGTCCGTTTGTCTGTCCGTCCGTGTTGAAGTTTTTGGGTACACATTGTCTCCGTAATGGTAAGTCGGATTGACCTCAAACTTCACATACTTCCTTATCATCATCCATATTTTCATTCCATACCACACTCATCGGCCTTCATGTCCAAGGTCAAGGTCGAATTACTTAGATTTTTGCATCCGTAAGATTTGCATTAAAGTTTTCGGGTACCCATTATCTCTGCAACGGTAGGTCGGATTGACTTCAAACTTCAAACATTTCCTTATCATCATCCATATTTACATTCCATACCACACCCATGCGGCCTTCATGTCCAAGGTCAAGGTCAAATTACTTAGAAATTTGCATTTAAATATTTGAGTTCGTGTTTATTTATCGGTGCAGGCGGGGGTATACATGAGCCCCTGCTCACTTTCTAGTTGTCAGTTAAAGAAACATTATATTCTGAATCTTGAATTACTACTATTTTTGACAAATTTTGTGCATGTTTCATCCACAGTATACATTGTGATCGCTCGTTTGAACCATCTTGATTTGACTGACAAATTTCACAGAAAATAATGCAATTGTTTGCTTTTCATTCTATTGCCTATAGTTGGTCACATCTGTGTACATTTTCAGGCGTTTTGATGTGCATGTCTTAACTGGACAAGGTTCGCGCAAGACGGAGGGTTTCAGTAACGAGCAGACCTGGATTTCTGTTGTCCATCGGCACGCATTATGTATGTACCGTTCATTTTCATCAACTTTATCCCTTACAATACTGATTTTAATTAATCTCATCATTCATAGTTTCATTCCCCGCCCCACACATGCTCCCCCATGCCCAAGGTCACGGTCAAATAACGTTGACATTTCACATTCAGTAGATGTGTGCGCGTTTCTCTATTTTCCTACAACGTTTTTAGTGTATGATCGATTGGCTTCAAACTTCATGTACATGTTTATTATCATCCATGTATTCATTCTCCACCCCATCCATGCTCCCCTTTGCCCAAGGTCAAGGTCAAATAACTTTGAAATTTCACATTCAGTAGTTGCGTGCACGTTTCTCCATTCCTCTGTAACGTTTTTACTTTATGAGCGATTGGCTTGTAACTTCATGTGCATGTTTCTCATCATTCATACTTTCATGATCCCCATGCCCCAAAGGTGAAGGTCAAATAACTTCACATGGTCCATTCCACTATAACTTCTTTGCTATATCAGTGATTGGCTTGGAACTTCATGTGCATGTTTCTCATCATTCATATGTTCATCATCCGCCAGACCCATGCTCCCCACATTCCCAAGTGGAAGGCAAATAACTTTGAAATTTCACATTGCGAGGTTTCACAATTTCTCCGTTTAAGGTCAATAGTTGTTCAAGTGATTTTCAGATTATTACTTATGGTTGCATGTTTCCTCTTTCATTCATTTTATTTTCATTCCCCCGCCTATGTATTGCTTGTTAATCCTATGTTTTTCCCTAGGTATTGCTTGTTTGGGAAAATTCCCTATTGTTTTCCTATGTATACTTTGCATGTTAATCTATGTTTATTTTCTTAGGTTATCGGGTTGTTATTCTTTCATGGTATTGCTTGTTAATCCTATGTTTCCCTATGTATTGCTTGTTAATCCTATGTTATTCCCTAGGTATTGCTTTGTTAATCCTATGGGTATTCCTAGGTATTGCTTGTTAATCCTATGGTTTCCTAGGTTATTGCTAAGGTTTATTTCTATTGTTTATTTCTATTGTGCCTATTGATTTCCCTTATTGTTAATCCATATGTATTGCTTGTTATTCATAGGTATTGATTGTTAATCCTATGGTTATTCTTATTGGTATTGGGTTGGTGGAGTTCCTATGGTATTTCCTAAGGTTATTGCAATTTTAATCCTATTTATTTCCTAGGTATTGACTTGTTAATCCTTATTGTTATTATTATGGTATTGCTTGTTGAATCCTATGGTATTCCCTAGGTATTGCTTGTTTATTCAATAGTATTGCTTGTTAATCCTATGTATTTCTAAGTATTGCTTGTTAATCCTATGTATTCCTATTGTTTTGCTTGTTGAATACTATGGTATTCTTAGCAATGGCCTGTTTATTCCTATGTATTAATTCCTAGGTATTGGCTTGTTGGGGCTTGGGTTATTCCCAGGTATTGATTGTTTTAATTTTCTTTGTTATTTCCTGAGTTATTGTTGTTTAATCCTAGGTGCTTGTGTTAAATACTTTAGTATTGCTTGTTAATTCCCTATGTATTGCTCGCCCCGTGCGGCTAGGGGCGGGATTCTAAACTGATCTGAGAATAGTGCTGCAGTAGCCATTGTTGTCGTATAAACTAAACTGACTTAACGATTGTGTTTTTACTTTCGGAACCCCACTATACCGGGATTTGGCCCTCATGTACATTTTTTGGCTTTCTTGTATGTGAGAGTTTGAGTCAGGCTATGCCCCATATATAAAAGTAAGATTAGCGCTAATCCTATTACTTTTAGGGGATGGGATAAATGATGCTGGTGTGGCGAGGGCCTGGCACCAGATCAGGTTGTTCTAATTTCAGGACTGAATATATATTTTGATTGTAAATATTGAGTTCTGAAGTTGGGATTTACCCCCCTTGGACAGGTGGATACGGGGACTCGACTTTGACCCGTTGACCCTGCTTGCGTGTAGACTCCCTGAGGCTTGTACCTCTATGTCAGAAAAGCGGACGTTAAACCCTATTCACTCACTCACTCACTCACTCCTATGTATTGCTTGTTAATCCTATGTTTTTCCTAGGTACCTCCATAATATGTTGTAAAACTTTGAACCATAATAGCAGGAGGCTTGACATTTGGTACGTAGCTTCCTTGTAATGTGTAGTTAATTTCTAGTTTTGATTTCACCGCTGGTCAGGGATTATCCCCCCCCCCCACCCCCCCCCCCCCCTTTTGGACTTACAATTTTAATTTTGTATTGTAACTCATTCAATTTTAAACTGGAATTGTGCATGACTTTATACTTGGTATATAGCTTCCTTACGGTGGGTAGATGTGAAAAGTGAATTTCAATTCTCGATTTGACCTCTAGTCTTGGATTATCTCCCCCTTTTGGACTTCCGAGAGGTATACCCATCACTGATTTATTTTTCCATTGTGTTATCCCCTTGTTTACTGGATACACCTCGACGGCGTATATTGTGACCATTGGCACTCTTGTTTCATTTAAACTACGTTAGGGTGAAACATATCTGTTGTATGATACTCAGTGCAAACTGTTGTATATCAGTGATGTTCATGTAACCTTGACCAACCTTTTTCATTTTTTAACCCAGTCCATGCGATCCCCATGCCCAAAGTGAAGGTCAAGTTAAATTTGTATTAATATATTTTTACAGGACCTGCACTGTTCGCCACTCCATCAAGGAAACGCCCGTTGAGCTTCAACAAGCAATATAGTTTGATACTGGAGTGTGTTAATTCATCAGGCAATACAGTGGTCACAAATCACTTAAGCCTCATTTCTCCAGTGATAGCCACATATACAGTATCATTCTATAGTCTACCCATGTGGCCCCATGCCCAAATTGAAGGTCAAATCACTTTGACATTTATGTTGATAGAAAGAAAGTTTTTATGCCCCATCCTTGTCCGTCCTTCCGTCCGTCTGTCACCAACCTTGTAACGTGTAAATTGTTAAACCGTACTAGCTACAGACCTGAAACTTGGTATGTAGCTTCCTTATGCTGAGTAGATGCGCAAAGTGTATTTCAATTTGTGAATCGAGTGTAGACAGACTTAAAACAAGCAGAATAATGACAATCTTGTTACAGTTGCTAGACTCCATTTTCTCTCAACTTCAATAGATATTGTATATCTAATTGTATTTTTCAGAAACTGTTGCTATATTAGAAAATACAAGATTCTTAAAGATGACTATTTTCAATTGGACAATATTATTTAAAATATTGCTCTGGAAATATCATACATTTTGACAAAACAAATGTTAACAGAACAATTTCAGAGCTAAATGTTGAAAGTTACTAACTGCGTCATTGTAGAACAAAATTATAATGCAGCCTATTGCATATAATTAAGGTTTTATTCACCAAATGGTTTGGAGTCACTTTCGTAGTTGATACAATATATTGGGACACCGTTTGTTTTGTGTCATGTGAGAGAAAACAAAAGGTGGCTCAATACTAATACAGTTGCTGTAGTAATTATGATAGTGGAGAGACTATGTCAGTGTGGCATAGAAACATGTAAATCTAATGTAAACCTGTTTCATCTGGCAACCACAATTTTGAACTTTTTCAATGGTAGCTGCTAAAAATAGCATTTCGACCGATCAACACTTTTTTTTTTAGCTTATATTTAACGGCGGCACTGGCTCTAGGACCTTGCATGCCGTCTCCCAAGAATGGGAGAAAGAACGGAGGTAGAGGTAGAAATTTTTGAGAGAAGCCGGTAATTCGTATTTACAGAGCAACTACGAATTATCGGTACCCATTTACAGCTGGGTGAACTGGAGCAGTGTGGATAAAGTGTCTTGCTCAAGGACACAACGCACGCCGCTAGTCAGGCTCGAACCCACGACCCTTGGATCAGTAGTCCGACACACTAACCATTACGCCACGGCGCTCCACCCGATCAACACGTGCATTTGCAAAATCGAATTTGGACTATCCTGTTCGCCATTCCATACTTAAGAACCTATTTATGAAGAGCATGGGTGGATGTTGAGAATAATATGGGTCTACACTTGTCTTAAATGTTATACAGATGTTATACTTCAGTATTGTGAACAATCAAACTGATGGTGCCCAGAATGAGAGAGGTATGAAGTGTATGTTTGTCTAGGTCGTTTTGTGCTTATGACCATTGCAACCAGTGTAGATAGACCCTGATCATCATGCACAGCTGGCTGATCCGGGTTTACAATCGTTCCAATGGCCATATGAATTGTACATTTTGTTAGTTGTACGTTTTGTATTTAAGTCACAATCATCAACAACAAAATTCACAATATACAAAATATTTTTTCTCAAGATTTGTTTCAAATTTACAATGCTTATACTTCTTATATTGATCAAATAAAAATCATAAGCAAACTAGATTCTGTCACCTAATTCCAAGTCTTCAATTATAAATTGTTTTATGTTATTTGATGTTCCTTTGATGAAGAATATTTCAAGTTGTGAACAACAATGGCAGTTCCAGCAATTAGCTTTGAATCCGCATCCTCTGCTTGTTTGTAGTTCCGTATGGCTATTTCAATCTATGTTGATGTATGAACAATGGACAACATGATATCCAAATGTCTATCATACTAATGCTGGTAATAACAAATATAGAAACGTCAAGTTACAGAGTGAGCATTCCCTTTCACAGTAGGGCAGTTGTCTTGTATTTTAATTTCAGTCTGGTTTCATCATTCAAATATTCAACAAATGCGTTTCTTTTGAACGATAAAACATCAATTGTTCCCTAATGTTTCCATCCCACTATCTATCTATATAACAAACAAACAGAACCCGGGGAGAAATGGTTGTCTGTAACCGACATGAGGATCGTTACAAAGAGCCTGGAGCATGGTACGATGGGGACGAATTCTAGGCACATATGCATGCAGGCAGTGAAAGTATGAAACATACAGAGTTGCTACCTTGAGTATTTCAATGTTTTACTTTTTTATTATTTATCAAGAAATACTATTTAGAAATGCAGCATTTTGTCTGTTACTGCAATCAGAAATATAAAGCCTGTTTTAAGTATGCACACAGTTCAGTGGTTTTAACCAGTTCATATCTATATCAGTCTGACAAGTGTTTACAGTGTTGCCACACCGGTATGGCAAGCACTGTAGCATGGCTGTCTTATTCCTTTACATCTCCTTTTTGTCGAGCCCGCTTGCGGAAAGCGAGACATAGTGATCACAATGACGTGCGTGCGTGCGTGCGTGCGTGCATGTGCGTGCGTGCGTGCGTCCCCGTCCGTCCGTTGACCTTATATCTCTGCAGTCTTAAGTCACATTGACTTGATACTTCATATGCTTATTAGTCATCATCCATATATTCATGCTGTATCCCACTCATGCGGCCCCTATGCCCAAGGTCAAGGTCAAATGACTTAGAAGTTTGCGTTCAGAAATCTGCGTTGAAGTTTTTAAATACCTTATATCTCTGCAGTCCTAAGTCACATTGACTTCAAACTTCATATGCTTATTAGTCATCATCCATATATTCATTCTGTGTTTGCGTTAAAGTTTCTGTCAAAATTTGCGTTAGGCAAGTTTTCACATACCTACTATCTCTGTAACCGAAAGTCAGATTTGCTTGAAACTTTGTATGCTTACTGGGCATCAAACTTCAAATAAATACACTCCGAGACCATCAAATGCCTCGGCGGGCTCGACATGCGGGCCGCGGCCATCCTCGTTTATACTTTGTCACTAACTTACCTAACATTCTCTTCTGTTTTGGGTGTTGGGCTGCACGTAAGGAAATGTAAAGAAATTAGATCGCTTCTGCTTCTGGCACATGTACTGATGCAAAATTAAAACTCATTGGAGGACACAAGATAGCATCACTTGATGTCTCACACTTCCACTGCAGGTGTCATGAATTCTCTCACACCGAACCATTCTTCAGTCTCCTTGTAACGCCCTTCCTGTTGTTTCCAGAAGATCACTTCCCACCGTGGTGTGAATGCATGCTATGTATATACTGGCATGGCAAACCTTCCTTACAATTGTCACTGTTTTATTTGTCAAAGAAAAACGTTTGTTGGATATTTGTAATAATAAACCACTGTGGAATTACCAAATACAAAACCACTGTCAATTTTTATTATTTTTATTGTTTTAATTTCCTTTTGCCATCATTAGCATGCTAGACATTTGGGTATCAGTTTGTACATTGCGCATCCATCAACGCTGGTTGGTAGTTATGCTTTAAAATGCAATCAGACATTGGATACAGATTCATATAAATATATTGTTGAAACTTAAATTCTTGTGCATTACTTCAAATGTTCTTCATCATCGAACAAATCATTTATTCAAAATAACATAAAAAAGTATTATTATTAAAATATTGAAATGCTAAACTATTTGCCTGGAAATGAAAATGCTACAAATATTTTTCACGGAATATGAAAATGCTAACAAGTATGTGCCTGGATTTCCAAATGCTGTAGTTTAATATGCCTGCAAGTGAAACTTCTAAAACATCCTTGTCAAGGCCTTATCAAGGTCATTTCGCCGGGTTGCTAGTGAACCAAAAGGACAATGTGCGATTTGAAACAAATGTAGCTTTTGACATGTAAGAATTTTATGAATGTCCTGCAGGCTGCCGAAGTCGACTTGCATGGCAGGCATTAACCCTTAGACCTTTACACACAACAAATGCCGTCTGCTGTTGCTTTTATATCGTGCCTTATTTCTCAATAAGAACATGGTTTGACAGCACTTCAGAATCATTTCCATTTTCTTTCGCTACACACAACAATTGTCGTCTGCTGTTGCTTTTATATCTTGCCTTATTTCTCAATAAAAAGATGGTTTGACAGCACTTATGTTGTAAATTATTCTAAAGTGCTGTCGAAGCATGTTTTTATGATAAAAATGGAAAATAGAAAATAAACAGCAGACAACAAAAAAGTAAGATAGCGGTGTAAGGGTTAAATCTATGGATTAGCTGATAGTTATGCTCTGGATAGTTCACCAAGTGATTTTCTAACAGTAAAGACACTGATCAGACTGCATGGATGTACAGGATTATCTCGGTCATCATTGATCAGAAATGCAATAAGACGGTTTTGTTTGTCAGATCGCAACCAATGTTTGTTAAAAAAAGTAAAGTTATTTCAGTGATATTATGGCAAACAGTGTAGGTCCTGTTTACAAGTATCGCATGTTCGATTTTGTCAGCCGTGGGCCCATTTATTCCAAGGTGGTGAATGGATGGCTATAAGGGGAGGTAGGAGGCCATACTGGCCCCCCGGCTACAAAACAAATGTTACAAACATTTGCTACCAGCTTAATCCAGATCAGCATGTTTTCAGTGTCTGTCCGATCAGGGTCTACGCTGTTTACCATCTTTCTGTTACCCTGTTTGTACCTTTCCTGTTGTAGTGTTACAATATAAACCAGGTACCAGCTCAGCCTTTGTAAACAATATGGCAGATACTCCAGGAAACAAGTGTCATAAATAGCGACTTTTAATCATTGTTCATAATAAATAAATACCATCCCTTGGTTGATGGGAATATTGTGGAATTATCTCCCCTCCGAATACCGAGGCTATGGGGGGAGATAATCCACCATATTTCCCCCTAAACAAGAGCAATATATGTATATATAATATGGGGGTAGAACATGCCCTCTGCCTAGGATCAGCACCTGCAAAGTTGTACCATTTCCTGCATTTAATAAGTACATGTTATGATCATGTTAACTAGTTGTGGATTGATTCAAGGCCAAATCGTCAACCAAAGGATTGGGTAGCGTCGATCAGCAGCGTGGATGGGGATGTCAACTTCCATGAGCCGATACATTTATTTCATATCATTCAGGTAGGTTCCATTAATTATACCCCCGGCGTACAAAGTACTTCGAGGCGTATATAGTTTTCGTAATTCCATACGTCCGTTTGTCTGTCCGTCCGTGTTGAAGTTTTTGGGTACACATTGTCTCCGTAATGGTAAGTCGGATTGACCTCAAACTTCACATACTTCCTTATCATCATCCATATTTTCATTCCATACCACACTCATCGGCCTTCATGTCCAAGGTCAAGGTCGAATTACTTAGATTTTTGCATCCGTAAGATTTGCATTAAAGTTTTTGTTTTCGGGTACCCATTATCTCTGCAACGGTAGGCGTCGGATTGACTTGTTCAAACTTCAAACATTTCCTTATCATCATCCATATTTACATTCCATACCACACCCATGCGGCCTTCATGTCCAAGGTCAAGGTCAAATTACTTAGAAATTTGCATTTAAATATTTGAGTTCGTGTTTATTTATCGGTCCAGGCGGGGGTATACATGAGCCCCTGCTCACTTTCTAGTTGTCAGTTAAAGAAACATTATATTCTGAATCTTGAATTACTACTATTTTTGACAAATTTTGTGCATGTTTCATCCACAGTATACATTGTGATCGCTCGTTTGAACCATCTTGATTTGACTGACAAATTTCACAGAAAATAATGCAATTGTTTGCTTTTCATTCTATTGCCTATAGTTTTGGTCACATTCTGATACATTTTCAGGCGTTTGATGTGCATGTCTTAACTGGACAAGGTCGCGCAAAGACGGGAGGGTTTTCAGTAACGAGCACAAACCTGGATTTCTGTTGTCCATCGGCACGCATTATGTATACCGTTCATTTTCATCAACTTATCCCTTACAAAACTGATTTTAATTAATCTCATCATTTCATAGTTTCATTCCCCCCCCGCCCCACACATGCTCCCCCATGCCCAAGGTCACGTCAAATTAACGTTGACATTTCACATTCAGTAGATGTGTCGCGTTTCTCTATTTTCCTACAACGTTTTTAGTGATGGATCGATTGGCTTCAAACTCATGTACATGTTTATTATCATCCATGTATTTCATTCTCCACCCCATCCATGCTCCCCCTTTGCCCAGGTCAAGGTCAAATAACTTTTGAAATTTCACATTCAGTAGTTGCGTGCACGTTTCTCCATTCCTCTAACGTTTTTTTACTTTATGAGCGATTGGGCTTTGTAACTTCATGTTCATGTTTCTCACATTCCATACTTTCATGATCCCCATGCCCCCAAAGTCCAAGGTCAAATAACTTCACATGGTCATCCACTATAACTTCTTTGCTATAATCAGTGGTTTGGCTTGAACATCATGTGCATAGTTTTCTCATCATTCATATGTTCATCATCCGCCAGACCCATGCTCCCCACATTCCCAACGTGAAGGTCAAATAACTTTTTTGAAATTTCACATTGCGAGTTTCACAATTCTCCTTAACTTTCTTTAGTGTACAAGTGATGAATTGAGACTTCATGTGCAAAATGTTTCTCATCATTCATATTTTCATTCCCCCGCCCCCTATGTATTGCTTGTTAATCCATTTTTTTCCCTAGGTATTTGCTTTGTTAATCCCTATACACCTAGGTATTGCTTGTTAATAATCCTGATGTTAATTTTCCTAGTATTGCTTGTTGAATCCTTTTATGTATTATTGCTTGTTAATCCATATTTTTCCCCTAGTATTTGCTTGTTTCTAAGAACCCTATGTTATTCCTATGTATTGCTTGTTAACCCTCCCTATGGGATTCCCAGGTATTGCTTGTTAATCCTATGGTTATTCCTAGGTATTGCTCGTTAATAACCTATGTATTCCTATGTATTAATTCTTGTTAATTCCTATGGTATATTCCTAGGTATTTGCTTGTTTTTAATCCTATGTATTGCTTGTTAATCCTATGTTTCCCCTAGTATTGCTTGTTTTAATCCTAGGTTTATTCCTAGGTATTGCTTGTTAATCCTATTGGGATTCCCAGGTATTGCTTTGTTAATCCTATGGTATTCCTAGGTATTGCTCGTTTAATTCCTATTTCCTATATTTCCCTATGCATTTGGCGGTTGTTTTTTGATCCTATGGTATTCCTAGGGGGGGTATTGCTTGATATTCATAGGGTTATTGCTTGTTAATCCTATGGTATTCCCTATGTATTTTGCTGTTAGTCCTATTGAAGGTATTCCTAGGTATTGCTTGTTAATTCCTATGGTATTCCTAGGTATTGCTTGTTAATCCCATCCTATGTATTCATATGTATTTGCTAGTTGATTCCTATGGTAATTCCTAGGTATTGCTTGAATTTATTCCGCTATGGTATTGCTTGTTAACCCTATGTATTCCTAGGTATTGCTTGTTAATCCCTATGTATTCCTTCTATGTAATGCATTGTTGATCCTAGTGGTAGTTCTTGAGGCATTGCTTGTTAAGGTCCTATGTTATTCCTAGGTATTGCTTGTTGCTTGTTATTCCCAGTGTTGCTTGTATAATCCTATGTTATTCTTAGGTATTGCTTGTTAATCCTATGGTATTGCTTGTTAAGTACTATAGTATTTCCCGCTTGTTGTAATCCTATGTATTGCTTTCCGCTCGCCACCCCGTGCAGGCACCGGGGCGGGGAAATCACCTGATCCCTAGAATAGTGCAGAAGCAGTTAGCCATTGTTTCATGTCGTAAAAGTGAGGCGACTAAAACTGGCTTAACGGAGTTTGTGTTTATACACCTTTCCCCGATAACCCCCCACTATACTGATTTTGGCCCTCATGTACATTATTTTTGGCTTTCTTGTATTTGAGAGTTCGTTTCGATCAGGCTATGCCACCATATATAAAAGTAAAAAAGATTAGCGCTAATCCTATACTTTTTAGGGGATGGGAAATAAATGATGCTGGTGTGGCGAGGCCTGGCACCAGATCAGGTTGTTCTAATTTCACCGAAACTGAATATATTTTATTGATTGTAAATATTGAGTTCTGAAGTTGGGATTTACCCCCCTTGGACAGGTGGATACGGGACTCGACCCCGTTGACCCGTCTGCGTGTAGACTCCCTGAGGCTTGTACCTCTATGTCAGAAAAGCGGACGTTAAACCCTATTCACTCACTCACTCACTCACTAAACCCTGTATTGCTTGTTAAACCTATGTTTTTTCCTATGTTTTTTTACCTAGGTACCTCCATAATATGTTGTAAAACTTTGAACCATAATAGCAGGAGGCTTGACATTTGGTACGTAGCTTCCTTGTAATGTGTAGTTAATTTCTAGTTTTGATTTCACCGCTGTCAGAGGGGGGTATCCCCCCCCCCCCTTTTGGACTTTACTTTAATTTAAATTTTTTTGTATTGAACTCATTCAATTTTAAACTGGAATTGTGCATGACTTTATACTTGGTATATAGCTTCCTTACGGTGGGTAGATGTGAAAAGTGAATTTCAATTCTCGATTTGACCTCTATCTTGGATTATCTCCCCCTTTTGGACTTCCGAGAGGTATAAAACCCATCACTGATTTATTTTTTTTTTCCATTTGTTATCCCCCTTGTATACTGGGATACACCTCGACGCGTATATTTGTACCATGGCACTCTTGTTTCATTTAAACTACGTTGGGGTGAAACATATCTGTTGTAGATACTCAGTGCAAACTGTTGTATATCAGTGAATGTTCATGTAACCTTGAACCAACCTTTTTTCATTTTTTAAAACCCAGTCCATGCGATCCCCATGCCCAAATGAAGGTCAAGTTTAAATTTGTATTAATATATTTTAAACAGGACCTCACTGTTTCGCCACTCCATCAAGGAAACGCCCGTTGAGCTTCAACAAGCAATATAGATTTTGATACTGAGTGTGTTAATTCATCAGCAATACAGTGGTAACAAATCACTTTTAAGCCTCATTTCTCCAGTGATAGCCACAATATAAACATATCATTCTATAGTCTACCCATGTGGCCCCATGCCCAAATTGAAGGTCAAATCACTTTTTGACATTTATGTTGATAAAAGAAAGTTTTATGCCCCATCCTTTGTCCGTCCTACCGTCCGTCTGTCACAACCATTGTAACGTGTAAATTGTTAAACCTTACTAGCTACAGACCTGAAACTTGTATGTAGCTCCTTAAGCTGAGTAGATGCGCAAACTGTATTTCAATTTGTGAATCAAGTTGTAGACAGACTTAAAACAAGCAAATAATGACAATCATGTACAGTTGCTACTCCATTTTTCTCTCAAACTTCAATAGATAATGTATATCTAATTGTAATTCAGAAAACTGTTGCTTATCTTAGAAAATACAAGATGCTTAAGATGACTATTTTTCATTGGACAATATTATTTAAAATATGCTCTGGAAATATCATAAATATTTTGACAAAACAAATGTTAAAGCAACAGAACAATTTCGAGCTAAATGTTTGAAAGTTACTAACTGCGTCATTGTAGAACAAAATTATAATGCAGCCTATTGCATAATTAAGGTTTATTTTATTCACCAAATGGTTTGGAGTCACTTTCGTATTGATCAATATATTTTGGGGACACAAACCGTTTGTTTTGTGTCATGTTGAGAAAACAAAACAAAAGGTGGCTCAATACTAATACAGTTGCTGTAGTAATTATGATAGTGGAGAGACTATGTCAGTGTGGCATAGAAACATGTAAATCTAATGTAAACCTGTTTTTCATCTGGCAACCACAATTTTTGAACTTTTTTTTCAATGTAGCTGCTAAAAATAGCATTTCGAACCGATCAACACACTTTTTTTTTTAGCTTATATTTAACGGGCGGGCACTGGCTCTAGGACCTGCATGCCGTCTTCCCTTCCCAAGAATGGGAGAAAAGAAAAAAACGGAGGTAAGGTAGAAATTTTTGAGAGAAGCCGGTAATTCGTATTTACAGAGCAACTACGAATTATCGGTACCCATTTACAGCTGGGTGAACTGGAGCAGTGTGGATAAAGTGTCTTGCTCAAGGACACAACGCACGCCGCTAGTCAGGCTCGAACCCACGACCCTTGATCAGTAGATCCGACACACTAACCATTACCCGCCACGCGCTCCACCCGATCAACTACGTGCATTTGCAAAATCGAATTTTGGACTATCCTGTAGCCCATTCCATACTTAAGAAAACCTATTTATGAAGAGCATGGGTGGATGTTGAGAAAATAATATGGTCTACACTTTGTCTTAAATGTTATACAATGTTATACTTCAGTATTGTGAACTATCAAACTGATGGTGCCCAGAATGAAGAGAGTATGAAGAGTATGTTTGTCTAGGTCGTTTTGTGCTTATGACCATTGCAACCAGTGTAGAGAACCCTATCATCAGCACAGCTGGCTGATCCGGGTTTACAATCGTTCCAATGGCCAAAGCCATATGAATTGTACATTTGTTAGTTTACGTTTTGTATTTAATCACAATCATCAACAACAAAATTCACAATATACAAAATTTTATTTTTTTCTCAACATTTGTTTTCAAAATTTAAACTTTAAAATGCTTATACTTCTTATATTGATCAAATAAAAATCATAAGCAAACTAGATTCTGTCACCTAATTCCAAGTCTTCAATTATAAAGTTGTTTTTTTATGTTTATTTGATGTTCCTTTGATAAGAATATTTCCAAGTTGCTGAACAACAATGGCAGTTCCAGCAATTAGCTTTGAATCCGCATCCTCTGCTTGTTTTTTGTAGTTATTCCGTATGGCTATTTTTCAATCTATGTGATGTGTTGAACAATGGACAACATATAACCAAATGTCTATCATACTAATGCTGGGTAATAACAAATATAGAAACGTCAAATTACAGAGTGAGCATTCCCTTTTCACAGTAGGGCAGTTGTCTGTATTTTATTTCAGTCTGTTTTCATCATTCAAATATTCAACAAATGCGTTTCTTTTGAACGATAAAACATCAATTGTTCCCTAATGTTTACCCCCCATCCACCCACTAACTATCTATATAACAAACAACAGAAACCCGGGGAGAAATGGTTGTCTGTAACCAGACATGAGGATCGTTACAAAGAGCCTGGAGCATGGTACTATGGGGACGAATTCTAGGGCACATATGCATGCAGGCAGTGAAAGTATGAACATACAGATATTTGCTACCTTGAGTATTTCAATGTTTTACTTTTTTATTTTTTTTTATTTATCAAGAAAATACTATTTAGAAATGCAGCATTTTGTCTGTTACTGCAAATCAGAAAATATAAAGCTCCTGTTTTTAAGTAATGCACACCGTTCAGTGGTTTTAACCATTCATTATCTATATCAGTCTGACAAGTGTTTACAGTGTTGCCACACCGGTATGGCAAGCACAGTAGCATGGCTGTCATTATCCTTTACATCTCCTTTTTGTTTTTTCGAGCCCCGCATGCGGAAAGGCGAGACATAGTGATCACAATGACGTGCGTGCCGTGCGTGCGTGTGTGCGTTTAGCGTGTGCGAGTGCAAAAATTGACGCTCGTCCCCGTCTCCGTCCGTTGACCTTATATCTCTGCAGTCTTAAGTCACATTGACTTGATACTTCATATGCTTATTAGTCATCATCCATATATTCATGCTGTATCCCACTCATCGCGGCCTCTGTGCCCAAGGTCAAGGTCAAATGACTTAGAAGTTTGCGTTCAGAAATCTGCGTTTGAAGACTTTTAAATACCTTATATCTCTGCAGACCTAAGTCACATTGACTTCAAACTTCATATGCTTATTATCATCATCCATATATTCATTCTGTGTTTGCGTTTAAAGTTTCTGTCAAAATTTGCGTTAGGCAAGTTTTCACATACCTACTAATATCTGTAACCGAAAGTCAGTTTGCTTGAAACTTTTGTATGCTTACTGGCATCAAACTTCAAATAAATACTCTCTGAGACCATCAAATGCCTCGGCGGGCTCGACATGCGGGCCGCGGCCATCCTCGTTATACTTTGTCACTAACATACCTAACATCTCTTCTGTTTTGGGTGTTGGGACTGCAACGTAAGGAAATGTAAAGAAATTAGATCGCTTCTGCTTCTGGCACATGTACTGATGCAAAATTAAAACTCATTGAGGACACAAGATAGCATCACTTGATGTCTCACACTTCCACAGCAGGTGTCATGAATTCTCTCACAACCGAACCATCTTCAGTCTCCTTGTAACGCCCTTCCTGTTGTTTCCAGGAAGATCACTTCCACCGTGGTGTGAATGCATGCTATGTATATACTGGCATGGGCAAACCTTCCTTACAATTGTCACTGTTTTATTTGTCAAAGAAAAAACGTTTGTTGGATATTTGTAATAATAAAACCACTGTGGAATTACCAAATACAAAACCACTGTCAATTTTTTTTATTATTTTTATTATTTTTAAAATTTCCTTTCTTTTTTGCCATCATTAGCATGCTAGACATTTGGGTATCAGTTTGTACATGCGCATCCATCAACGCTGGTTTGGTAGTTATGCTTAAAATGCAATCAGACATTGGATACAGATTCATCATAAATTATATTGTTGAAACTTAAATTTTCTGTGCATTACTTCAAATGTTCTTCATCATCGAACAAATCATTTATTTCAAAATAACATAAAAAAGTATTATTATTAAAATATTGCAAATGCTAACTATTTGCCTGGAAATGAAAATGCTACAAATTTTATTTTTTTCAGGAATATGAAAATGCTAACAAGTATGTGGCTGGATTTCCATTCATGCTGTAGTTTAATTTATGCCTGCAAGTGAACTTCTCAAAACATCCTTGTCAAGCCTTATCAACGTCATTTCGCCGGGTTGCTAGTGAACCAAAAGGACAATGTGCGATTTGAAACAAATGTAGCTTTGACATGTAAGAATTTTTATGATCCTGCAGGCTGCCGAAGTCGACTTGCAAGGCAGGCATTTTAACCCTTAGACCGCCTACACACAAGGGGGGGGGGGGGGGGGGGGGGGGGGGGGGGGGGGGGGGGGGGGGCAAATGCCGTCTGCTGTTGCTTTTATATAGTGCCTTATTTCTCAATAAGAACATGGGTTTGACAGCACTTCAGAATCATTTCCATCAATTTTTTTTTCGATTACACACAACAATTTGTCGTCTGCTGTTGCTTTTATAATTCTTGCCCATATTTCTCAATAAAAAGATGGTTTGACAGCACTTATGTTGTAAATTATTCCTACAAAGTGCTGTCGAAGCATGTTTTTATGATAAAAATGGAAAATAGAAAATAAACAGGCAGACAACAAAAAAGTAAGATAGCGGTGTAAGGGTTTAAATCTATGGATTAGCTGATAGTTATGCTCTGATAGTTCACCAAGTGATTTCTAACAGTAAACACACTGATCAGACTGCATGGATGTACAGGATTATCTCGTCATCATTGATCAGAAATGCAATAAGAAACCGTTTTTGTTTGTCAGAATCGCAACCAATGTTTGTTAAAAAAAGTAAAGTTATTTCCAGTGATATTATGGCAAACAGTGTAGGTCCTGTTTACAAGTATCGCATGTTCGATATTTGTCAGCCGTGGGCCCATTTATTCCAAGGTGGTGATGGATGGATCTAAAGGGGAGGTGGTAGGAGGCCATACTGGCCCCCCGGCTGACAAACAAATGTTACAAACATTTTGCTACCACCAGCAATTAATCCCAGATCAGCATGTTCGGTGTCTGTCCGATCAGGGTCTACGCTGTTTACCATTTCTGTTACCCTGTTTGTACCTTTCCTGTTGTAGTGTTACAATATAAACCAGGGTACCAGCTCAGCCCCCTTTGTAAACAATATGGCAAGATACTACCCAGGAAAACAAGTGTCATAAATAGCGACTTTATCATGTTCATAATAAAATTAAATACCATCCTTGGTTGATGGGGAATATTGTGGGATTATCTCACCCCTCGATACGAGGCTATCGGGGGAGATAATCCACCATATTTTCCCTAAACAAAGAGCAATATATGTATATATAAATATGGGGTAGAACATGCCTCTGCCTGGATCCAGCACCTGCAAAGTTGTACCATTTCCTGCATTTAATAAGTACATGTATGATCATGTTAACAGTTGTGGATTGATCAAGGCCAAATCGTCAACCAAAGGATTGGTAGCAGTCGATCAGCAGCGTGATGGGATGTCAACTTCCATGAGCCGATACATTACATATCATACAGGTTAGGTTCCATTAATTATAACCCCCAGGGCGTACAAAGTACTTCGAGGCGTATATAGTTTTCGTAATTTCCATACGTCCGCTTTGTCTGTCCGTCCAGTGTTGAAGTTTTTGGGTACACATTGTCTGCGTAATGGTAAGTTTTGGATTGACCTCAAACTCACATACTTCCTTATCATCATCCATATTTTCATTCCATACCACACTCATCGGCCTTCATGTCCAAGGTCAAGGTCGAATTACTTAGATTTTTGCATCCGTAAGATTTGCATTAAAGTTTTCGGGTACCCATTATCTCTGCAACGGTAGGTCGGATTGACTTCAAACTTCAAACATTTCCTTATATCATCCATATTTACAATTCCATACCACACCCATGCGGCCTTCATGTCCAAGGTCAAGGTCAAATTACTTAGAAATTTGCATTTAAATATTTGAGTTCGTGTTTATTTATCGGTCCAGGCGGGGGTATACATGAGCCCCTGCTCACTTTCTAGTTGTCAGTTAAAGAAACATTATATTCTGAATCTTTGGAATTACCTACTATTTTTTGACAAATTTTGTGCATGTTTCATCCACAGTATACATTGTGATCGCTCGTTTGAACCATCTTGATTTGACTGACAAATTTCACAGAAAATAATGCAATTGTTTGCTTTTCATTCTATTGCCTATAGTTGGTCACATCTTGTGTAACATTTTTCAGGCGTTTGATGTGCATGTCTTAACTGGACAAGGTTCGCGCAAGACGGAGGGTTTCAGTAACGAGCAGACCTGGATTTCTGTTGTCCATCGGCACGCATTATGTATGTACCGTTCATTTTCATCAAACTTTATACCCTTATTACAATACTGATTTTAATTAATCTCATCATTCATAGTTTCATTCCCCGCCCCACACATGCTCCCCCATGCCCAAGGTCACGGTCAAATAACGTTGACATTTCACATTCAGTAGATGTGTGCGCGTTTCTCTATTTTCCTACAACGTTTTTAGTGTATGATCGATTGGCTTCAAACTTCATGTACATGTTTATTATCATCCATGTATTCATTCTCCACCCCATCCATGCTCCCCTTTGCCCAAGGTCAAGGTCAAATAACTTTGAAATTTCACATTCAGTAGTTGCGTGCACGTTTCTCCATTCCTCTGTAACGTTTTTACTTTATGAGCGATTGGCTTGTAACTTCATGTGCATGTTTCTCATCATTCATACTTTCATGATCCCCATGCCCCAAAGGTCAAGGTCAAATAACTTCACATGGTCCATTCCACTATAACTTCTTTGCTATATCAGTGGTTGGCTTGGAACTTCATGTGCATGTTTTATCACATCATTATGTTCATCATCCGGCCAGGACCCATGCTCCCCACATTCCCAAAACCAGAAAGTCAAATTAACTTTGAAATTTCACATTGCAGTTCACATTCTCCGTAACTTCTTTAGTGTACAAGTGATTAGATTGATACTTCATGTGCATGTTTCTCATCATTCATATTTTCATTCCCCGCCCCTATGTATTGCTTGTTAATCCTATGTTTTCCCTAGGTATTGCTTGTTAATCCTATGGTACTCCTAGGTATTGTTTTTATTTCCTTTGGTATTCCTAGGTATTGCTTGTTAATCCTATGTATTGCTTGTTAATCCTATGTTTCCCCTAGGTATTGCTTGTTAATCCTATGTTATTCCTAGGTATTGCTTGTTATCCTAAGGGGAATTCCCAGGCATTACTTGTTATTCCTATGGTATTTCCTAGGTATGCTCGTTAATCCCTATGTATTCTATGTATTGCTTGTTGATCCTATGTATTCCTAGGTATTGCTCGTTAATCCTATGTATTCCTATGTATTGCTTGTTAATCCTATGGTATTCCTAGGTATTGCTTGTTAATCCTATGTATTGCTTGTTAATCCTATGTTTCCCCTAGGTATTGCTTGTTAATCCTATGGGGATTGATTTAAACCTAGGTATTGCTTGTTAATCCTATGTTATTCCCTATGGTATTTCTTGCTTGTTATCCTATGGGTTATTCCTAGTATTGCCCCCTGGCGTTAAATCCTATGTTATTCCTTTGGTATTGCTTGTTAATCCTATTGGTATTATTCAGCCTAGTATGCCTATGTATATCCTATGATTCCATCGTATCCTATGGTGTTCCTAGGTATTGCCTTGTTAATCTATGGTGTTCACTCTGTATTGCATAGGATTCCTCGGTATCCTATGGTGTTCCTAGGTATATGTAAATCCTATGGATTCCTCTGTATTGCTTGTTAATCCTATGGGATTGCCTCTGTATTGCGTGTTAATCCTATGTAGATTCCTCAGTATTGCTTTGTTAATCCTATGGATTCCTCGTTATTGTCGTGTTAACCCTATGGGGATTCCTCTGTATTGCTTGTTAATCCTATGGGATTCCTCTGTATTGCTTGTTAATCCTATGGGATTCCTCGGTATTGCTTGTTAATCCTATGGGATTCCTCTGTATTGCTTGTTAATCCTATGGGATTCCTCGAAATCCATTGTTTTCCTAGGTATTACTTGTTAATCTCTTTGGTGTTCCTATGTTTGCTTGTTAATCCCTATGATTCCTCGTAAAAACCCTATGGTGGTTCCTAGTATTGCTGTTAATCCTATGGTATTCACCTCTGTATGCTTGTTAAACTAAGGATTCACCATCGTATCCTATAGGTGTTCCTAGGTATTACTTTTGTTAATCCTATGGTGTATTCCTATGTTAAATGCATGTTTAATCCTATGTGGGATTCTCGGTATCCTATGGTGTTCCTAGGTATTGGCTTGTTAATTCCTTGGTTTCCTATGTATTGCTTGTTAATCCTATGGTGTTCCTATTTATTGCTTGTTATCCTTATGGGATTCCTCGTATCCCCTATGGTGTGTCCTATGTATTGCTTGTTAAATCCTATGTATAGCGTTGTTAATCCTGTGGCGATTCCCAATAATGTATCCTATGGTGTTCCTAGGTATTGCTTGTTAATCCTATGGGATTCCTCGGTATCCTATGGTGTCCCTAGGTATTGCTTCTTAATCCTATGGTGTTCCTCTGTATTGCTTCTTAATCCTATGGGATTCCCTATGTATCCTATGGTGTTCCTAGTATTATGCTTGTTAATCCATATGTGTTTCTAGTTATTGCTTGTTAATCCTAGGTGGTTCCCTATGTATTGCTTTTAATTTTCCTATGTATTGCATGTTAATCCTATGGATTCCCTATTTATCCTATGGGTTCCTAGTATTGCTTGTTAATACTATGTTGTTCCTAGTATGCTTGTTAAATCCTATGGTGATTTCCTATGTATTAGCTTCGTTAATCCCTTAAAGATTCCCTATGTATCCTATGGTGTTCCTAGGTATTGCTTGTTAATCCTATGGTGTTCCTAGGTATTGCTTGTTAATCCTATGGTGTTCCTATGTATTGCTTGTTAATCCTATGTATTGCTTGTTAATCCTATGGGATTCCCTATGTATCCTATGGTGTTCCTAGGTATTGCTTGTTAATACTATGGTGTTCCTAGGTATTGCTTGTTAATCCTATGGTGTTCCTAATGTATTCTTTTTAATCCTATAAGGATATCCCTATGTAATCCTATGGTGTTCCTAGGTATTGCTTGTTAATACTATGGTGTTCCTAGGTATTGCTTGTTAATCCTATGGTGTTCCTATGTATTGCTTGTTAATCCTATGGGATTCCCTATGTATCCTATGGTGTTCCTAGGTATTGCTTCTTAATCCTATGGTGTTCCTAGGTATTGCTTGTTAATCCTATGGTGTTTCCTATGTATTCTTGTTAATAATATATAATGCTATATATCCTAAATTGTATTTCTTGTTTAAGCCTTAGGTATTCCCTATGTATCCTTATGTGTTTCCTAGGTATTGCTTGTTAATACTGGGTGTTCCTAGTATTGCTTTAACCTATGGTGTTCCTAAGTATTCGCTTGTTTTTTTATTAATTCCTATGGGATCCCTATTATCCTATGGTGTTCCTAGTATTGCGTTCCTTATCCTATGGATTCCTATGTCTTGCTTGTTACTCATAGGATTAATAAGCATATACAAAGAATCCCATAGATTAAGAAGCAATACCTAGGAACACCATAGGATTCCTCGGTATCCTATGATGTTCCTAGGTATTGCTTCTTAATCCTATGGTGTTCCTATGTATTGCTTGTTAATCCTATGGGTATTCCTATGTATTGCTTGTTAATCCTATGGTGTTCCTATGTATTGCTTGCTAATCCTATGATGTTCCTAGGTATTGCTTGTTAATCCTATCGGATTCCTCGTAACCTATGTGTTCCTAGGATATTGGCTTGTTATCCTATGGTGTTCCTAGGTTTTTGCTGGTTTAATCCTATGGTGTTCCTATTATTGCTTGTTAATCCTAGTATTTGCTTGTTAATCCTATGGGATTGTCCCTATGTATCCCTATGGTGTTCCTAGATTGCTGTTAATCTATGTGTTCCTAGGTATGCTTTTAAGCCTATTGTGTTTCCTATGTATTGTTTTTAATCCCCTATGGGATTCCCAGTAATCCAAGTGTTTCCTAGGTATGCTTCTTAATCCTAGGTGTTCCTAGTATTGCTTGTTAATCTTATGGTGTTCCTCATGTATTGCTTGTAGATCCGATGGTTTTCCCTATGTATCATATTGTGTTCCATAGGTATACTTGTTAATACTATGGTATCCTAGGTATTGCTTGTTATTCCTATGTGTTTCCTATGTATTGTCTTGTTAATCCTATGGGATTCCCTATGTATCCTATGTGTTTCCAAGGTAATTGCTTCTTAATACCTATGGGATCCTAGGTATTATTGCATCGTTACTCATAGGATTAAGAAGCAATACATTAGGGAATCCCATAGAATTAAAGCAATACCTAGAACACCATAGGATTTCCTCGTATCCTATGAAGTTTCCTAGTATTGACTTCTTAATCCTATTGTGATCCTATTATTGCTTGTTAATCCTAGGGATTCCTATGTATGCTTGTAATCTATGGGTGTTCCTATGATAGCTATGCTAATCCTATGATGTTCCTAGGTATTGCTTGTTAGATCCTAGTCGGATTCCTCGTATCCTATGGTGTTCCTAGGTAGTGATTGCTTCTTAATCCTATGGGATTCCTAGTATTGCTTCTTAATCCTATGGTTTCCCTATGTAAATGCTTTGTTAATCCTATGGGATTCCATTATTTTGCTGTTAATCATAATGTGTTCCTATTATAGTGCTTGTTAATCCTAAGTGTTCCTAGTATTGCTTGTTAATCCTATTTATTGCTCGCGCCCGTGCAGTCACCGGGCGGATCAACTGATCCTGAGATAGTGCTTTCAATAGCCATTGCTTGTCAGTAAAAGCGTCAAAACTTGCCATTAACGAATGGTGTTTATACTATCCGGAACCCACTATACCGATTTGGCCCTCAATGTACATTTTTGGCTTTCTGTATGTG
Organism: Conchocele bisecta; assembly: GCA_029237695.1. Taxonomy (NCBI): domain Eukaryota; kingdom Metazoa; phylum Mollusca; class Bivalvia; order Lucinida; family Thyasiridae; genus Conchocele; species Conchocele bisecta. Next base: position 34,985,304 of record CM055270.1, read on the forward strand.
AAGTTGATCAAGGCCTATGCCCCATATATATAAGTAAGATAGCGCGAATCCCAATTACTTTAGGGATGGATAAATGATGCTGTGTGGGCGAGGGCCTGGCACCAGATCAGGTTGTTCATAAATTTCAGGACTGAAAATATTTTTGATTGTAAATATTGAGTTTCTGAAGTTGGATTTACCCCCTTGGACAGTTGAACGGACCGACCCCGTTGACCCGTCTGCGTGGGAGATCTTCCCCGGGAGGCTTAGTACTCTCTATGTCAGAAAAGCGGTACGTTAAACTACTATTCCACTCACTCACTCTTTCTATGTAATGCATGGTAATCCTATGTTTTTCCTAGTTACCTCCATAAATGTTGTAAAACTTATGAACATAATAGCAGGAGGCTTGACAATTTGGTACGAGCTTCCATGTAATTGGTTAGTTAATTTCTAGTTTTATTTCACCGCTGTTCAGGGGATTATCCCCACCCACCCCCCTTTTGGACTTACAATTGGTATTTTGTATGTAACTCATTCAATTTTAAACTGAATTGTGCATGAACTTTATCTATGGTATATACTTCCTTAACGTGGGTAGATGTGAAAAGTGGAATTCAATTCTCTCGATTTGACCTCTAGTCTTGATGATCTCCCCCCCTTTTGGACTTCCGAGAGGTAATACCCATCACGATTTATTTTTTTCCATTGTGTTATCCCCCTTGTATACTGAATACACCTCAGACGGGCGTATTTTGTGACCATTGGCCACTCGTGTTTCATTTAAACTACTTGGTGAAACTATCTGTTGTATGATACTCAGTGCAAACTGTTGTATATCATATGATGTTTCAGTAACCTTAACCTTGACCAACCTTTTTCATTTTTAACCCAGTCCATGCGATCCGCCAGCCCAAATTGAAGGATCAAGTTAAATTTTATTAATAAATTTTTAACAGACCAGCACTGTTCGCCACTCCATCAAGAAAACGCCCGTTGAGCTTCAACTAGTCAAATATAGTTTGATTACGGAGAGTGTTAATTCATCAGGCAATACAGTGGTCACAAATCACTTAAGCCACATTCATCTCCAGTGATAGCCACATATACAATATCATTCTATAGTCTACCCATGTGGCCCATGCCCCAAATTTGAAGGTCAAAACACTTTGACCATTATGTTGAAGAAAGAAAGTTTTTTATCCCCATCCTTGTCCTCCTTCCGTCCGTCTTTCACCAACCTTGTATCGTGTAAATTGTTTAAACCCGTACTAGCTAACAGAACCTGAAACTTGGTATGAAGCTTCCTTTATGCTGGATAATGACCAAAAGTGTATTTCAATTTGAGAATCGAGTGTAGACAGACTTAAACAAGCAAATAATGACAATCATGTACAGTTGCTAGCTCCATTTTCTCGTCAACTTCATTAGATAAATGTGTATCTAATTGTAATTTCAGAAACTGTTGCTATCTTAGAAAATACACCAAAATTCATAAGATGACTATTTTCAATTGGACTTATAATTATTTACAAATATTCTCTGGAAAGATCAACATTTTGACAAAACATAATGTTAACAGAACAATTCAGACTATATAGTGAAAGTTACTAACTGCGTCATTGTAGAACAAAATTATAATGCAGCCTATTGCATATAATTAATGTTTTTAATCACCAATGGTTTGGAGTCACTTTCGTAGTTTTATACAATATATTGGGACAAAAACCGTTTGTTTTGTGTTACATGTGATAGAAAAACAAAGTGGCTCAAACTAATACAGATGCTGTATTAATTATGAAAAGTGGAGAGACTATGTCAGTGTGGCATAGAAACATGTAAATCTAATGTAAACCTGTTTCATCTGGCAACCACAATTTTGAACTTTTTCAATGGTACTCTAAAAATACATTTTGTAACGATCAACACTTTTTTTTTTAGCGTTATAATATTTAACCGGCGGCCTGCCTAAGAGTACCCTTGCATCCGTCTCCCCAGAATGGGAGAAAGAACGGAGGTAGAGGTAGAAATTTTTGAGAGAAGCCGGTAATTCGTATTTACAGAGCAACTACGAATTATCGGTACCCATTTACAGCTGGGTGAACTGGAGCAGTGTGGATAAAGTGTCTTGCTCAAGGTCAGGCTCGAACCCACGACCCTTGGATCAGTAGTCCGACACACTAACCATTACGCCACGGCGCTCCCCCATCAACAACGTGCATTTGCAAATTCAATTTGAACTATCCTGTCCCATTTCCATACTTAAGAACCAATTTATGAAGAGCATGGGTGGAATTTTGAGGAATAGTATGTGGTCTTACACTTTGTCTTATAAAATGTTTATACAGATGTTATACTTCAGTATTGTGAACAATCAAAACAGATGGTTCCACAGAATGAAGAGGTATAATTGTTATGTTTGTCCTAGGTCGTTTTTGTGGCTTATGACCAATTGCAACCAGTGTAGATAGATAGACCCTGATCATCATGCACAGCTGACTGCTCTGGGTTTACAATCATTCCAATGGCCATATGAATTGTACATTTTGGTAAGTTGTACGTTTGTATTTAAGTCACCATCACAACAACAAAATTCACAATAGAACAAAAATTATTTTTTCTCAAGATTTGATTTCAAATTTACAATGCTTATACTTCTTAAATTGATCAAATAAAAATCATAAGCAAACTAAATTCTGTCACCTAATTCCTAATCTTCAATATAAATTGTTTTATGTTATGTTGATGATCCTTTGATGAAGATATTTCAGTTGTGAGACAACAATGGCAGTTCCAGCAATTAGCTTGAATCCGCATCCTGACTGTTTGTGTTCCGTATGGGCTGATTTCAATCAAATTGAGTATGAACAATGGGACAACATGATATCCAAATGTCTATCATACTAAGCTGTAATAACAAATATAGAAACGTCAAGTTACAGAGTGAGCATTCCCTTTCAAAATAGGGCAGTTTGTCTTGTAATTTTTAAATTCAGTCTGGTTTACATCATTACAAATATTCAACAAATGCGTTTTCTTTTGAACGATAAATCTCAATTGTTCCCTAATGTTGCCATCCCACTACTATCCTATATAACAAACAAACAGAACCCGGGGAGAAATGGGGTTGTTGTCTGTAACCGACATGAGGATCGTTACAAAGAAGCCTGGAGCATGGTACGCCGTGGACGAATTCTAGCACATATGCATGCGGCAGTGAAAGTATGAAACATCAGAGTTGCTACCTGAGTATTACAAATTTTTACTTTTTTATTATTTTATCAAGAGAATACTATGGTAGAAAATTCCAGCATTTTGTCTGTTACTGCAATCAGAAATATAAAGCCTGTTTTAAGTATGCACACAGTTCAGTGGTTTTAACCAGTTCATATCTATATCAGTCTGACAAGTGTTTACAGTGTTTGCCACACCGGTATGGCAAGCACTGTAGCATGGCTGTCTTATTCCTTTACATCTCCTTTTGTCGAGCCCGCTTGCGGAAAGCGAGACATAGTGATCACAATGGCGTGCGTGCGTGCGTGTGTGCATGCGTGTGCGTGCGTGCGTTGACCTTATATCTCTGCAGTCTTAAGTCACATTGACTTGATACTTCATATGCTTATTAGTCATCATCCATATCTTCATGCTGTTTCACCACTCATATTGCTCCCCTATTCCCAAGGTCAAGGTCAAATGACTTAGAAGTTTGCGTTCAGAAATCTGCGTTGAAGTTTTTAAATACCTTATATCTCTGCAGTCCTAAGTCACATTGACTTCAAACTTCATATGCTTATAAGTCATCATCCATATATTCATTCTGTGTTTGCTTTAAAGATTCTGTCAAAATTTGCGTTAGGCCAAGTTTCACATACCTACAATCTCTGTAACCAAAGTCAGATTTGCTTGAAACTTGTATCTTACTGGGCATCACTTCCAAAAAATACACAACCAGATCCCATCAAGCCTCGGCGGTGCTCGACATGCGGGCCGCGGCCCATCCTCCCCTTTAATACTTTGTCACTAACTTACCATAACATTCTCTTCTGTTTTGGGTGTTGGGCTGCACGTAAGGAAATGTAAAGGAAATTAGATCGCTTCTTGCTTCGGCACATGTACTGATTGCAAAATTAAAACTCATTGGAGACACAAGATAGCATCACTTGATGTCTCACACTGTCCACTGCAGTGTCATGAATTCCACTCACACCGACCATTCATCAGTCTCCTTTTAACGCCCTTCCCTGTTGTTTCCTAGAAGATCACGACCTCCCACCATGGTGGAAATGCATGCTATGTATATAACTGGCATGGCAAACCTTCCTTACAATATGTCAATCGTTTTATTTGTCAAAGAAAAACTTTTGTTTGGATATTTGTAAATAATAAAACCACTGTGGAATTACCCAATACAAAACCACTAGTCAATTTTTATTAGTTTTTAATTGTTTTAATTTCCTTTTGCCATCAATAGCATGCTAGACATTTTGGGTATTCAGTTTGTACATGCGCATCCAATCACACGCTGGTTGGTAGTGTTTATGCTTTACAAATGCAATAGACATGATACAGATTCATATAAATATATTGTTGACAACTTAAATTCTTGTGCAATACTTCAAATGTTCTTCATTCAACGAACAAATCATTTAGTCAAAATAACAAAAAAAGTATTATAATTAAAATATATGAAATGCTAAACGATTTCTGGAAATTGAAAATGCTAAAAATATTTTTCAACGGAATATGAAAATGCTAACAATATGTGCCTGGATTTCCAAATCCTTGGTAGTTTAATATGCCTGCAAGTAAACTTCTAAAACATCCGTGTCAAGGCCTTATCAAGGTCATTTCGCCGGGTTGCCTAGGAACACAAAGGACAATGGTGGCGATTTGAAACAAATGAACTTTTGACATGTAGGAATTTTATGATGTCTGCAGGCTGCCGAAGTCGACTTGCATTGGCCAGCATTAACCCTTATACCGCTACGACACAACAAATGCCGTACTGCTGTTGCTTTTATAACGTTGCCTTAATTCTCAAATAAGAACATGGTTTGAACAGCACTTCAAGAATCATTTTCCATTTTTTTTCCGCATACACACAACAATTGTGCGTCTGCTGTTGCTTTTTATATCTTGCCTTATTTCTCAATAAAAAGATTGTTTGACAAGCACATTAATGTTGTAACTTATTCTAAGTGCTGTCGAAGCAAACGTTTTTATGATAAAAATGGAAAATAGTAAAATAAGACAGCAGACAACAAAAAAAAAGATAGCGTTGTAAGGGTTAAATCTATGGATTAGCTTATAGTTTATGCTCTGTATAGTTCACCAAGTGATTGATCTAAACATAAAGACACTGAGATTCAGGACTGTGCATGGATGTACAGATTATCTCGGTCATCATTGATCAAAATGCAATAAGACGGTTTTGGTTTGTCAGATCGCAACCAATGTTTGTTAAAAAAAGTAAAGTTTATTTCAGTGATATTATGGCAAACAGTGTAGGTCCGGTTTACCAGTGTCGCATGTTTTCGATTTTGTCAGCCGAGGCCCATTTATACCAAGGTGGTGAATGGATGAGCTATAAGTGTAGGTAGTAGGGCCATACTGTACCCCCTGCTGACAAAACAATATGTTACAGAACATTAGCTACCGAGCATAAAACTCCCATAGACATCAAGTTTCAGGTGTCTGTCCGATCAGGGTCTACGCAGTTTACCAATTTCTGTTACCCTGTATGTACCTTTCCGTTTGTAGAGTTACAATCATAAACCAGGTACCTAAGCTCAGCCTTTGTAAACAATATGGCAGATACACCAGGAAACAGTGTCATAAATAGCGACTTTAATCATGTTCATAATAAATTAAATACCATCCTTGGTTGATGGGAATATTGTGGATTTTCTCTCCCTCGAATACCGAGCTATCGGGGAGATAATCCACCATATTCCCTAAACAAGAAGCAATATATGTAATATAATATGGGTAGAACATGCCTCTGCCTGATCAGCACCTGCAAAGTTGTACCATTTTCCTGCATTTAATAAGTACATGTATGATCATGTTAACTAGTTGTGGATTGATCAGGCAAATCGTCAACCAAAGGATTGGGTAGCATATCAGATCAGCAGGCGTGGATGGGTTGTCAAACTTCCCATGCGCCGATACCTACATATCATAGCATGTAGGTTTCCATTAATTAACCCCGGCGTACAAAGTACTATCGAGGCGTAAATAGTTTTCGTAATTCCATACGTTCCGTGTTGTCTTCCGTCGTGTTGAATTTTTGGGTACACATTGTCCTGCGTAATGGTAAGTCGGATTGACCTCAAACTTCCACGATACTTACTTCCTTATAATCATCATATTTTCAGTCCATACCACACTCATCGGCCTCATGTCCAAGGTCAAGGTCGAATTACTTAAGATGTTTTTGCATCCGTAAGATTTTCATTGAAAGTTTCGTACCCATTAACTCTGCAACGGTAGTCGGATTACTTCAAACTTCAAACATTATCCTTATCATCATCCATATTAACATTCCATACCACACCCATGCGGCCTTCATGTCCCTAGGTCAAGGTCAAATGAACTTAAAAATTGCATTTAAATATTGAGATTCGTGTTTATTATATCGGTGCAGATGGCGGGGGTATACCATGAGCCCTCGTCACTTTCTAGTTTCAGTTAAAGAAACATTAATTCTGAATCTGAATTACTACTATTTTTGACAAATTTTGTGGCATAGTTTCTATCCACAGTATACATGTGATCGCTCGTTTTGCACCATCTTGATGAGACGTTTGATGTAATACTTTCATTTATCAATATTTAGTCTAGTTTTCCTTCATTAACTTTCAAACCGCACAACAGATTTTGACAACATATTTCCAGAAAATAATGCAATTGTTTGCTTTTCATTCTATTGCCATAGTAGGAACACATCTGTGAACATTTTTCAGGCGATTTTGATGTAGCATGTCTTAACTGGACTAATGTGTTCGCTCGCAGAGACGGAGGTTTCCGTAACGAGCAGACCTGGATTTTCTGTTGTCCATCGGCACGCATTATGTATGTACCGTTCATTTTTCATCAACTTTATCCCTTACAATACTGATTTTAATTAATCTCATCATTCATAGTTTTTCATTTCCCCGCCCCACACATGCTCCCCCAATGCCCAAGTTCACGGTTCAAAGAACGTTGACATTTCACATTCAGTAGATGTGATGCGCGTTTCTCTATTTTTTTTGTTTTTATATTTTTTCCCTACACGTTTTTAGTGTATGATCGATTGGCTTCAACTTCATGTACATGTTTTATTATCATCCATGTATTCATTCTCCACCACATCCTCACCCTTTGCCCAAGGTCAAGGTCAAATAACTTTGAAATATCACCATTCCAGTAGTTGCCTGCACGTTTCACTTCCATTCCTCTGTAACGTTTTTACTGTTTATAGCGATTGGCTTGTAACTTAATAGTGCATGTTTTTCTCATCATACAATACATTCATGATCCCCATGAGATGCCCCAAAGTGAAGGTTCAAATAATCTTCCACATGGGTCCATTCCACTATAACATCTTTGCTATATTCAGGAGTGGGCTTGGAACTTTCATGTGCAATGTTCTCATCATTCATATGTTCCTCATCCCCAGAATCCCAGCCTCCCCACATTCCAACGTGAAGGTCAAATTAATAACTTTGAAATTTCACATATGCGAGTTTCACAATTCTCCTGTAACTCCGTTAGTGTACATGTATTAATTGATACTTCATGGGCCATTTTTTTCTCACAATCATATTTTCATTCCCCGCCCCTATGTATTGCTTGTTAAATCCTATGTTTCCTAGGTATTGCTTTGTAAACTATGGTATTCCTAGTATTGCTTGGTTAATTCCTGTTATTTCCTAGTATTGCTTGCTTATATTGCTTGTCAAAACCGTATTATTACTTATGTATTGCTTGTTAATCCCTATGTATTGCTTGTTAATCCTATGGTTATTCTTAGGTATGCTTGTTAGATCCTATATATGCTTGTCAATCCTATGTATTTGCTTGTTAATACTATGTGTTCCTATGTATTGCTCTGGTATCTCTATGGTGTTCCTAGTATTTGCTTGTGTTAATCCTATGATGTTCCTAGGAATTGCTTCTTTAAACCTAATGTATGTTCCTCTTGTATTGATTGTTAATCCTATGGGATTCCTCGGTATCCTATGGTGTTCCTAGGTATTGCTTGTTAATCCTATGGTGTTCCTCTGTATTGCTTAGGGATTCCTCGGTATCCTATGGTGTTCCTAGGTATTGTTAATCCTATGGGATTCCTCTGTATTGCTTGTTAATCCTATGGGATTCCTCTGTATTGCTTGTTAATCCTATGGGATTCCTCTGTATTGCTTGTTAATCCTATGGGATTCCTCGGTATTGCTTGTTAATCCTATGGGATTCCTCTGTTTGGCATTGTTAATCTATGGGGATTCCCTCTGATTGCCTTTGTTAAACCTATGTGATTCCGTCGGTAATTGCTTGTTAATCCTATGGGATTCCTCTGTATTGCTTGTTAATCCTATGGGATTCCTCGGTATCCTATGGTGTTCCTAGGTATTACTTGTTAATCCTATGGTGTTCCTATGTATTGCTTGTTAATCCTATGGGATTCCTCGGTATCCTATGGTGTTCCTAGGTATGGCTTGTTAATCCTATGGGTATTCCTCTGTATTGCTTGTATATCCTATGGGATCCTGGGTATCCTATGGTGTTCCGAGTTATTACATGTTAATCCTATGGTGTTCCTATGTTGTGCTTGTTAAATCCTATGGGATTCCTCGGTATTCTATGTTGTTCCTAGGTATTGACTTGTAATGCCTATGGTGTTTCCTATGTATTGCTTTAGTTAATCCTAATGTGTTTCCTATGTATTCTTGTTAATCCTATGGATTCCTCGTAATCCTCCTCCTATGTGTTCCCTTCGTATTGCTTTGTTAATCCTATGTATTGCTTGTTAATCCTGTGGATTCCTATGTAATCCTATGGGTGGTACCTAGGTATTGCTTGTTTATTGTTAATCCTATGGGATTCTCGACCTATGGTGTCCCTGAGGTATTGCTCTAATCCTATGGTAGTTTTCCACTGTATTTTGCTTTCTAATCCTATGGGATCCCTAAGTAAAATCCCCTATGGTTGTTCCTAGGTATTGCTTGTTAATCCTATGGTGTTCCCAATGTAATTGCTTGGTTAATTCCTATGGTGGTTCTATTTATTTGCTTGTTAATCCTATGGGATTCCTCGTTATCCTCCCTTAATGTTGTTCCTATGTATTGCTTTGGTTAATCCTATTAATTGCTTGTTAATCCTTTGTTGAATCCCTAATGGTATTCCTATGGTGTTCCTAGGTATTGGGGGCCCCCTTGTTAATCCTACAATGGATTCCCTCGTAATCCTTATGGAGTCCCTATGTATTGGCTTCTTAATTCCTATGGTGTTCCACTGGTATTGCTTTCTTAATCCTATGGATTCCCTTAAGGTAATCCTATGGTGTTCCTAGGTATTTGCCTTGTTATATCCCTATGGTGGTATTCCAAGGATTGGCTTGTTAAATTCCTATGGTGTTCCTATTTATTGCTTTGTTAATACGATGTATTTGCTTGTAATCCTAAATTGGGGATTACCCTATGGTGGTTTATCACTATGGTGTTCCTAGGTATTGCTTGGTTAATACTATGGTGTTCCTAGGTATTGGCTTGTTAATCCTTTATGGTGTTCCTATGTATTTGCTTGGTTTAATCCCTATGGATTCCCTATTGTTAATCCTATGGAGTTTTCCTAGGTAATTGCTTCTTAACCTTTAAAATGGGTTCCTAGGTATTGCTTGTTAATCCTATGGTGTTTCCTATGTATTGCTTGTTAATCCTATTGTATTGTCATGTATCCTAGGTGTTCCCTAGGTATGCTTGTTTAATACTATGGTGTTCCTAGTATTGCTTGTTAATCCTATGGTGTACCTATGTATTGCGTGTTAATCCTATGGATTCCCTATGTATCCTATGGTGTTTCCAAGGTATTTGGGCTTCTTAATTCCTATGTGTTCCTAGGTATGCTTGTTAATCCTATGGGGTTCCTATGTATTGCTTGTTTAATCCTATGTATGCTTGTTATCCTATGTGGATTCCCCTATGTATCCTATGGTGTTCCAAGGTATTGCTGTTTAATACTATGGTGTTTTCCTATGTAATTGCTTGTTAATCCTATGGTGTGTCCTATGTATTGCTTGTAATCCTAGGATTCCTATGTATCCTATGTGTTTTTCCTAGTATTGCTTCTTAATCCTATGGGATTCCCTAGTATTGCGTGTTAATCTATGTATTGCTTGTTAATCCTATGGGATTCCCTATGTATCCTATGGTGTTCCTAGGTATTGCTTGTTAATACTATGGTGTTCCTAGGTATTGCTTGTTAATCCTATGGTGTTCCTATGTATTGCTTGTTAATCCTATGGGATTCCCTATGTATCCTATGGTGTTCCTAGGTATTGCTTCTTATCCTAGGTGTTTCTAGGTATTGCTTGTTAATCCTATGGTGTTCCTATGTATTGCTTGTTAATCCTATGTATTGCTTGTTAATCCTATGGGATTCCCTATGTATCCTATGGTGTTCCTAGGTATTGCTTGTTAATACTATGGTGTTCCTAGGTATTGCTTGTTAATCCTATGGTGTTCCTATGTATTGCTTGTTAATCCTATGGGATTCCCTATGTATCCTATGGTGTTCCTAGGTATTGCTTCTTAATCCTATGGGATTCCTAGGTATTGCTTGTTACTCATAGGATTAAGAAGCAATACATAGGAATCCCATAGGATTAAGAAGCAATTACTAGGAACCACCATTGGATTCTCGGTATCCTATGATGTCCTAGGTATTGCTTGTTAATCTAGGTGTTCATGTATTGCTTGTTAATCTATATATTGTCTTGTTAATCCTATTTTGGGATTTCCCTATGTATCCTATGGTGTTCCTAGGTATTGCTTGTTAATACTATGGTGTTCCTAGGTATTGCTTGTTAATCCTATGGTGTTCCTATGTATTGCTTGTTAATCCTATGGGATTCCCTATGTATCCTATGGTGTTCCTAGGTATTGCTTCTTAATCCTATGGGATTCCTAGGTATTGCTTGTTACTCATAGGATTAAGAAGCAATACATAGGAATCCCATAGGATTAAGAAGCAATACCTAGGAACACCATAGGATTCCTCGGTATCCTATGATGTTCCTAGGTATTGCTTCTTAATCCTATGGTGTTCCTATGTATTGCTTGTTAATCCTATGGGATTCCTATGTATTGCTTGTTAATCCTATGGTGTTCCTATGTATTGCTTGCTAATCCTATGATGTTCCTAGGTATTGCTTGTTAATCCTATCGGATTCCTCGGTATCCTATGGTGTTCCTAGGTATTGCTTCTTAATCCTATGGGATTCCTATGTATTGCTTCTTAATCCTATGGTGTTCCTATGTATTGCTTGTTAATCCTATGGGATTCCTATGTATTGCTTGTTAATCATATGGTGTTCCTATGTATTGCTTGTTAATCCTATGGTGTTCCTAGGTATTGCTTGTTAATCCTATGTATTGCTCGCCCCGTGCAGGCACCGGGGCGGGATCAACTGATCCTGAGAATAGTGCTGCAGTAGCCATTGCTTGTCGTAAAAGGCGACTAAACTGGCTTAACGATTGTGTTTATACTTTCCGGAACCCACTATACCGGATTTGGCCCTCATGTACATTTTTGGCTTTCTTGTATGTGAGAGTTGAGTCAGGCTATGCCCCATATATAAAAGTAAGATTAGCGCTAATCCTATTACTTTTAGGGGATGGGATAAATGATGCTGGTGTGGCGAGGGCCTGGCACCAGATCAGGTTGTTCTAATTTAAGGACTGAAATATATATATTATGATTGTAGATATTGAGTTCTGAAGTTTTTTAGGATTTACCCCCCTTGGACAGGTGGATACGGGATTCGACCCCGTTGACCCGTCTGCGTGTAGACTCCCTGAGGCTTGTACCTCTATGTCAGAAAAGCGGACGTTAAACCCTATTCACTCACTCACTCCTATGTATTGCTTGTTAATCCTATGTTTTTCCTAGGTACCTCCATAATATGTTGTAAAACTTTGAACCATAATAGCAGGAGGCTTGACATTTGGTACGTAGCTTCCTTGTAATGTGTAGTTAATTTCTAGTTTTGATTTCACCGCTGGTCAGGGATTATCCCCACCCCCCCTTTTGGACTTACAATTTTAATTTTGTATTGTAACTCATTCAATTTTAAACTGGAATTGTGCATGACTTTATACTTGGTATATAGCTTCCTTACGGTGGGTAGATGTGAAAAGTGAATTTCAATTCTCGGATTTGACCTCTAGTCTTGGATATTCTCCCCCTTTTGGACTTCGAGGGTATATCCATCACTGATTTATTTTTCCATTGTGTTATCAACCCTTGTATATGGTACCACCCTCGACGGGCGTATATTGTGACCATTGGCACTCTTTTTTCATTTTAAACTACGTTAGGTGAAACATATCTGTTGTATGTTACTCAGTGCAAACTGTTGTATATCAGTGATGTTCATGTAACCTTGACCAACCTTTTTCATTTTTTAACCAGTCCATGCGATCCCCATGCCCAAGTGAAGGTCAAGTAAATTTTGTTTATGATTTTTACAAGGACCTGCACTGTTCGCCACTCCATCAAGGAAACGCCGTTGAGCTTAACAAGCATATAGTTTGAATATGGTGTGTGTTAATTATAGGGCAATAAGTGGTCAACAAATTCACTTAAGGCCTCATTTCTCCAGTGATAGGACATATACAGTATCATTCTATAGTCTACCATGTGGCCCAGCCCAAATTGAAGGTCAATTCACTTTGACATTTATGTTGATAGAAGAAAGTTTTTTATATGCCCCATCCTGTCGTTCCTTTCCGTCCGTTGTCACCAACCTTGTACGTGTTAAATTGTTTAACCGTATAGCTACAGACCTGAAATTGGTTTGGATAGCTTCTTATGCTGGTAGATGCGCAAAGTGTTTTCAATTTGTGATCGAGAGTAGAAGACTTAATACAAGCAGATAATGACAATCATGTACAGTTGTAGCTACATTTTCTCTACAACTTCAATAAGATAATGTGTATCTAATTGTATTTCAGAAACTGTTGCTATCTTAGAAATTACAATAATTCTTAAGATGATATTGTAATTGGACAATTATTTTTAAAGTATTGCTCTGGAAATATTCATACATTTTGACAAAACAAATGTTACAGAACAATTTCAGAGCTTAATGTTGAAAGTTACTAACTGTTCATTGTAGAACAAAATTATAATGCAGCCTATGCATATAATTAAGGTTATATTCACCAAATGGTTTGGAGTCACTTTCGTAGTTGATACAATATATTGGGACACCGTTTGTTTTGTGTCATGTGAGAGAAAACAAAAGGTGGCTCAATACTAATACAGTTGCTGTAGTAATTATGATAGTGGAGAGACTATGTCAGTGTGGCATAGAAACATGTAAATCTAATGTAAACCTGTTTCATCTGGCAACCACAATTTTGAACTTTTTCAATGGTAGCTGCTAAAAATAGCATTTTGATCGATCAACACTTTTTTTTTTAGCTTATATTTAACGGCGGCACTGGCTCTAGGACCTTGCATGCCGTCTCCCAAGAATGGGAGAAAGAACGGAGGTAGAGGTAGAAATTTTTGAGAGAAGCCGGTAATTCGTATTTACAGAGCAACTACGAATTATCGGTACCCATTTACAGCTGGGTGAACTGGAGCAGTGTGGATAAAGTGTCTTGCTCAAGGTCAGGCTCGAACCCACGACCCTTGGATCAGTAGTCCGACACACTAACCATTACGCCACGGCGCTCCACCCGATCAACACGTGCATTTGCAAATTCGAATTTGAACTATCCTGTTCGCCATTCCATACTTAAGAACCTATTTATGAAGAGCATGGGTGGATGTTGAGAATAGTATGGGTCTACACTTGTCTTAAATGTTATACAGATGTTATACTTCAGTATTGTGAACAATCAAACTGATGGTGCCCAGAATGAGAGAGGTATGAAGTGTATGTTTGTCTAGGTCGTTTTGTGCTTATGACCATTGCAACCAGTGTAGATAGACCCTGATCATCATGCACAGCTGGCTGATCTGGGTTTACAATCATTCCAATGGCCATATGAATTGTACATTTTGTTAGTTGTACGTTTTGTATTTAAGTCACAATCATCACACAACCCCCCCCCCCAAAAATAAATTTTTTTTTTTCCCCCATCAATATACAAAATATTTTTTCAAGATTTGTTTCAATTTTTAACATGTGCTTTATACTTCTTATATTGATCAAATTAAAAAATCATAAGCAACTTTAAATTCTGTCAACCTAATTCCTAGTCTTCAATTATAAATTGTTCTTATGTTATTTGATGTTCCTTTGATGAAGAATATTTCAAGTTGTGAACAACAATGGCAGTTCAGCATAGCTTGAATCCGCATTCCTGAGTTGTTTGTGTTCCGTATGGCTATTTCAATCTATGTTGATGTATGAACAATGGACAACATGATATCCAAATGTCTATCATACTAATGTGTAATAAACAAATATAGTAACGTCAAGTTACAGAGGTGAGCATTCCCTTTCACAGTAGGGGCGTTGTCTTGTATTTTAATTTCAGTCTGGTTTCATCATTCAAAATATTCAACAAATGCGTTTCTTTTGAACGATAAAGACATCAATTTTCCCTAATGTTTCCATCACACTATCTATTATATAACTAACAAACAGAAACCGGGGAGAAATGGTTGTCTGTAAAAACCGACTGTGGATCGTTACAAAGAGCTGGAAGGCATGGTACGATGTGGGAAGAATTCTAGGCACATATGCATGCAGGCAGTGCAAGTATGAAACATACAGAGTTGCTAACTTGAGTATTCAATGTTTTAACTTTTTTTATTATTTATCAAGAAATACTATTAGAAATGCAGCATTTTGTCTGTTCTGCCAATCCAGAAATATTTAGCATGTTTTAAGTATGCACACAGCTTCAGTGGTTTTACCAGTCATATCTATATCAGTCGGAAAGTGTTTACAGTGTTTGCCACACCGGTATGGCAAGCTCTGTAGCATGGCTGTCTTATTCCTTTATCATATCCTTTTTGTCGAGCCCCGCTTGCGGAAAGCGGGAGAATTTAGTGATCACTATGGCGTTGCGTGCAGTGCGTGTGTGCATGCGTAGTGCGTGCAGTTGCGTTGCTTATATCTCTTCAGTCTTATAGTAACATTGACTTGATATTCATATGCTTTATTTAGTCATCATCCATATATTCATGCTGTATCCCACTATTGCGGCCCCTATGCAAGGGTCAAGGTCATAAGATCCTTTGATGTTTGCGTTCAGAAAATCTGCGTTGAAGTTTTTAAAATACTTATATCTCTTGCAGTCCTAAGTCACATTGACTTCAAATTCATATGCTTAGTAGTCCATCATCCTATATTCATTCTGGTTTGCGTTAAGTTTCTGTCAAAATTTGCGTTAGGCAAGTTTTCACATACCTACTATCTCTGTAACCGAAAGTCAGATTTGCTTGAAACTTTGTATGCTGACTGGGCATCAAACTTCTAATATAATACACTCGAGACCATTCAAATGCCTGGCGGGCTCGACATTGCGGGCGCGGCATCCTGTTTTTACTTTGTTTCACTAACTTCTAACATTCTTCTTCTGTTTTGGGGTGGGCTGCACGTAAGGAAATGTAAAGGAATTAGATCGTTCTGCTTTGGCACATGTACTGATGCAAAATTAAACTCATTGGAGGACACAGATAGCATCACTTGATGTCTCACACTTCCACTGCAGGTGTCATTGTATTCTCTCACACCGAAACTATCTTCGTCTCCTTGTAACGCCTTATGTTGTTTCAGAAGATCAATTCCCACCGTGGTGTGATGCATGCTTGTAGTATACTGGCATGGCCAAACCTTCTTTTACAATGTCACTGTTTTATTTGTCAAAGAAAAACGTTTGTTGGATATTTGCTAATATTAAAAACCACGTGGAATTACCAAATACAAAACCACTGTCATTTTTATTATTTTTATTGTTTTAATTTCTTTTGCCATCATTAGCTGCTGGACATTTGGGTATCGTTTGTACATTGCGCATCCATCAACGGCTGGTTGTAGTTATGCTTTAAAAAGCAATCAGACATTGGATACAGATTCATACTAAATATATTGTTGAATTAAATTCTTGTGCATTTACTTCAAATGTTCTTCATCATCGAACAAATCAATTTTATTCAAATATAACATAAAAAGTATTATTATTAAAATATTGAAATGCTAAACTATTTGCCTGGAATGAAAATGCTACAAATATTTTCTCGGAATATGGAAAAATGCCTAACAAGTATGTGCTGGATTTCAAATGCTGTAGTTTATTGCCTGCAAGTGAACCTTCTAAAACATCCTTGTCAAGGCCTTATCAAGGTCATTTCGCCGGGTTGCTAGTGAACTAAAAAGGACAATGTTCGATGAAACAAATGTAGCTTTTGAATGTAGGAATTTTATGGATGTCTGCAGGCTGCGGAAGTCGACTTGCATGGCAGGCATTAACCCCTTAGGACCGCTACAAACATCAAAGCCGTTGCTGTTGCTTTTATATCGTGCCTTATTTCTCAATAAGAACATGGTTTGACAGCACTTCAGGAATCATTTCCATTTTTTTCGCTACACACAACAATTGTCGTTCTGCTGTTGCTTATATCTTGCTTATTTCTCAATAAAAAGATGGTTGCAGCACATATTGTTGTAAATTATTATTAAGTGCTGTGAAGCCTCGTTTTTTTGAATAAAAAATGGAAAATAGAAACTAAAAACAGCAGACACAAAAAATTAAGATAGCGGTGTAAGGGTTAATTTATGGATTAGCTGATAGTTATGCTCTGGATAGGTGCCCAAGTGATTTTCTAAACAGTTAAAGACACTGATCAGACTGCATGGATGTAAGGATTTCTCGGACATCATTGATCTGAATGCAATATGAAGGTTTAGTTTGTCAGTCGCAACCAATGTATTGTTAAAAAAAGTTAAGTTATTTCAGTGATATTATGGCAAACAGTGTAGTCGGTTTACAAGTGTCGCATGTTCGATTTGTTCAGCCGTGGGCCATTTATGCCAAGGTGGTGAATGCGATGGCTATAGGGGAGGTAGGAGGCCATACTGGACCCCGGCTGACAAAAACAATATGTTACAACAATTGCGACCAGCTTAATCCCCGATCAGCTTGTTCAGTGTCTGTCCGATCCAGGGTCTACGCTGTTTACCATTTCTGTTACCTGTTTGTCCTTTCTGTTGTAGTGTTACAATATAAACCAGGTACCAGACTCAGCTTTGTAAACACTTGGCAGAATACTTCCAGGAAACAAGTGTCATAAATAGCGTCTTTCATCATGTTCATAATAAATTAAAACTACCATCCTTGGTTGTGGGGAATTATTGTGGATTATCTCCCCTCGAATACCGAGGCTATCGGGGGAGTTAAGCCACCATATTTCCCTAAACAAGAGCAATATATGTATATTATAATATGGGGTAGAACATGCCTCTGCCTGGATCAGCTCCTGCAAAGTTGTACCATTTCTGCATTTAATAAGTAATGTATGATTCATGTTAATAGTTGTGGATTGATCAAGGCCAATGTTCAACCAAAGGATTGGGTAGCAGTCGATAGAGCGTGGATGGGATGTCAATTCATGAGCCGTACATTACATATCATACAGGTAGGTTCCATTAATTATACCCCGGCGTACAATGTACTTCGAGGCGGATATTGTTTTCGTTATTCCATACGTCCGTTTGTCTGTCCGTCCGTGTGACGTTTTTGGGTACACATTGTCTTGCGTAATGGTAAGTCGTCCCCTCAGATTTGACCTCAACACTTCACATACTTCCTTTCTTCATCCATATTTTCATTCCATACCACCACTCATCGGCTTCACTGTTTCCAAGGTCATGTCGAATTACTTGGATTTTTGCATCCGTAAGATTTGCATTAAAGTTTTCGGGTACCCATTATCTCTGCAACGGTAGGGTCGGGATTGACTTCAAACTTCCAAACATTTCCTTATCATCATCCATATTTACTTTCCATTACCACACCCATGCGGCCTTCATTGTCAAGTCAAGTCAAAATTATTAGAAATTTGCATTTAAATTTTTGAGTTCGTGTTTATTTATCGTGCAGGCGGGGTATTCATGGAAGCCCCTGCTCACTTTCTAGTTGTCGTTAAGAAACATTATAATTATGAATCTTGAATTACTACTATTTTTGACAATTTTTGTGATGTTTCATCCACAGTATACATGTGATCGCTAGTTTGCAACTCATCTTGATGAGAATGTGATGTAATACTTCATTTATTTTTTAGTCTAGTTTTCTTCATTAACCTTTCAAAACCGCAAAGATTTGACAGACAAATTTCACAGAAATAATGGCAATTGTTTGCGTTTTCATTCTATTGCCTATAGTTGGTCAATCTGTGTACATTTTCAGGCGTTTTTGATGTGCATGTCTTAACTGGAACAAGGTTGCGCAAGACGGAGGGTTTCAGGTAACGAGCAGACTGGATTTCTGTTGTCCATCGGCACGATATGTATGTACCGTTCATTTTCCATCAACTTTATCCCTTACAAATACTGATTTTTAATTAATCTCATCATTCATAGTTTCATTCCCCGCACCACACATGCTCCCATGCCCAAGGTCACGGTCAAATAACGTTGACATTTCCATTCAGTAGATGTGTGGCGTTTCTTATTTTTCCTACAACGTTTTTCGTGTATGATCGATTGGCTTCAAACTTCAGTGTTTCCCCCCCCCCCCCCCTTCCCTCTACTGTGTATTATCATCCATGTATTTATTCTCCCACCCCATCCATGCTCCCCTATGCCCAAGGTCAAGGTCAAATAACTTTGAAATTTCACATTCAGTAGTTGCGTGCAAGTTTCTCCATTCCTCTGTAAGTTTTTACTTTATGAGCGATTGGTTGTAACTTCAACTGTGCATGTTTCTCATCATTCATACTTTTCATGATCCCCCATGCCCAAAGGGAAAGGTAAATAACTTCACATGGTCCATTCCACTATAACTTCTTTGCTATATCAGTGATTGGCTTGGAACTTCATGTGCATGTTTCTCATCATTCATATGTTCATCATCCGCCAGACCCATGCTCCCCACATTCCCAACGTGAAGGTCAAATAACTTTGAAATTTCACATTGCGAGTTTCACAATTCTCCTGTAACTTCTTTAGTGTACAAGTGATTAGATTGATACTTCATGTGCATGTTTCTCATCATTCATATTTTCATTCCCCGCCCCTATGTATTGCTTGTTAATCCTATGTTTTCCCTAGGTATTGCTTGTTAATCCTATGGTATTCCTAGGTATTGCTTGTTAATCCTATGTTATTCCTAGGTATTGCTTGCTATATATTGCTTGTCAACCGTATTATTACTATGTATTGCTTGTTATTCCTATGTATTGCTTGTTAATCCTATGTTATTCTTAGGTATTGCTTGTTAATCCTATGTATTGCTTGTCAATCCTATGTATTGCTTGTTAATACTATGGTGTTCCTATGTATTGCTCGGTATCCTATGGTGTTCCTAGGTATTGCTTGTTAATCCTATGATGTTCCTAGGTATTGCTTCTTAATCCTATGGTGTTCCTCTGTATTGCTTGTTAATCCTATGGGATTCCTCGGTATCCTATGGTGTTTCCTTAGGTTAATTGCGGTTTGTTAATCCTATGGTGTTCCTCTGGGTTATTGCTTAGGTTTCCTCGGTATCCTATGGTTGTTCCTAGGTATTGTTAAGTCCAATTGGGAATTCCTCCTGTAGTGCTTGGGTTAATCATATGGGATTTCCTTCCTGTATTGCTTGGTTAATTCCTATTGGGATTCCTCTTGTTAATTGCTTTGTTCCTCGGTTATGCTTGGGTTAATTCCTATGGGTTCTCTGTTATTGCTTAGTTAATCCTATGGGATTCCTTCCTGTATTGCTTGTTAATCCTATTGGGATTCCTTGATTGCTTTTTACTCCTATTGGGAATTCCTTCGGGTAATTGGGCCTTGTTAATTCCTATGGGAGGTTCCTTCTGTATTGATTGTTAAATCCTATGGGATTCGTCGGTATTGCTTGTTAATCCTATGGAGATTCCTCTGTATTGCTTGTTAATCCCCCTTTCCCCTTATGGGGATTCCTCGGTTATTGCTTGTCTTAATCCCTATGGATTCCTCGTATGCTTGTTAATCCTATGGGATTCTCTGTATTGCTTGTTAATCCTATGGGATTCTCTGTATTGGCTTGTTAATCCTATGGGATTCCTCGGTTATTGCTTGTTAATCCTTGGGCATCTCCTCTGTATTGCTTGTTAATACTATGGGATTCATCGGTATCCTATGTTGTTCCTAGGTATTAATTGTTAAGTCTATGTCTGTTCCTATGTAAATTTCATGTTACATTCCTTGGGATTCCTCGGTATCATAGGCTGTTCCTAGGTATTGCTTGTTTAATCCTATGGTATTCTCTGTATGCTTGTTAATCCCATATGGGATTCCTCGGTATTTCCTATGGTGTCCTTGGTATTACTTGTTTATATCCTATGGTGATTCCTATGTATTGCTTGTTAATCCTATGGGATTCCTCGGTAGTTCCTATGGTGTTCCTAGGTATTTGCTTGTTAATCCTTATGGTTGGTTCCTATGTATTTTGTTGTTAATCCTATGGTGTTTTCTATGGATGCTTGTTTAATCCTATGGGATTCCTCGTATCCTCCTATGGTGTTTGTTCCTAGTATTGCTTGTTAATCCTTTTGTATTGCTTGTTGTTAATCCTGTGGGATTCCCTATGATCTATGGTGTTCCTCCTGTATTGCTTGGTTAATTCTATTGGGATTCTTCGGGTTATTCCTATGGTGTTTCCTAGGGTATTGCTTCCTTAATCTCGGTGTTCCTCTGGTATTGCTTGTTATCCATTGGGATTCTCGGTATCTATGGTTGTTCTAGGTTAATTGCTTTAATCCTAATGGCGTTCCTCTGTAATGCCTTGTTAATCCTATGGGAATTCCTCCCGAGTAATCCATGGGATATTAACAAGCAAATACAATAGGGAACGCCATATGGAGGTAACAAGCAATACCATAGGAATTCCCTTAGGATTATCAAGGCAATACATAGGAAACGCATTAGGATTAAGAAGAATACATAGGAATCTTCCATAGGATTATTGAAGCAATTACCTTAGGAACACCATAGGGATTACCGAGGAATCCGAGTAGGATAACAAGCAATAACAGAGGAACCCATAGGATATACAAGCCAATACTAGGAACACCATAGGATTAACAAGCAATAATTAGGAATCCACCATTAGGAAATTAACAAGCAATACCTTGGGAACATTCCATAGGATTTAACAAGCTAATACATCAGTGAACACCATATGATTAACAAGCAATACATTACAATAGGAACACCATATGGTTTAAAACAAGCAATACCATAGGAAACATGGATTTAACATTGCAATACCTTTAGAAACTCATAGGATTAACAAGCAATTACCATAGGAACACCATAGGATTAACAAGCTAAAACATTAGGGGGAAAACCATAGGATTAAGAAGGCAATACATTAGGAATCCCAATTAGATATTAAGAAGCAAATACCTGGAACTCCATAGGATTCCTCGGTTATCCTATGGATGTTCCTTAGGTATTGGCTTTTTGCCCCCTTTAATTAATCCTATTATGGTGGGTTCCTATGTATTGCATTGTTAATCTATTGGGAATTCCTATGGTATTGCTTGCCTTATTCCGTTGATTGTTTCATTAGGTTAATGCTTGGTAATCCGATCGGATTCCTCATTTCTATTGGGATTCCTTAGGTTAATTCCTTGTTAATTATGGTGGTTCCTTTCCTGTATTGTTGTTAATCCTATTGGGTTTCCTTCGGTTAAATCCTTTATTGGTTCCTTTGTATTGCCTTGGTTAATTGCCTATGATTAATTCCTATGTATTGCTGTTAATCCTATGGGATTCCCCCTGGTATTGATTGTTTATCCAGGCGATTCCGGGGCACAGGGATTAAGAAGCAATAACATAGGAATCCATAGGATTAAAGAAAGCAATACCTAGGTACAAATAGGATTCCTCGGTTTCCTATGATGTTCTAGGGTATTGCTTCTTAATTCCTATTGGACTTGTTCCTATGTTTAATTGGCTTGTTAATTCCTATGGGAAATTCCTATGGTTATTGCTTTGTTAATCCTATGGTGTTCCTTTATGTATTGCTTGCTTATTCCTATGGAATGTTCCCTAGGTATTGCTTGTTAATCCTATCCGGATTTCCGGCCGGTATCTATGGTTGTTCCTAGGCATTTGGCTTCTTATTCCTATTGGGATTCCTATGTATTGCTTCTTAATCCTATGGTGTTCTATGTTATTGCTTGTTAATCTATTGGATTCCTATGTTATTGCCCTTGTTTAATCATATGGTGTTCTTTTGTAAAATTGCTGTTAATTCCTAATGGGTTTCCTAGGTTATTGCGCTGTTAATTCCTATGTTTATTGCTTCGCCCCGTTGCAGGCTCCGGGGCGGGGATCAACTGATCTGGAAGGGAATTAAAGTGCTTGCAGTAGCCATTGCTTGTCGTAAAAGGCGATAAACTTGGCTTCTTAACCGATTGTGTTTATACTTTCCGGTAATTACCACTATTACTGGATTTAGGCCCTTCATGTACAAATTTTTGGGCTTTCTTGTATGTGGACAGTTGAAGTCAGGCTATGACCCATTTTAGAATTTTAAAAGTAAAATGATTAAGCGCTTATCTTCCTATTACGAAGGGGATTGGATTTAAATCCATGCCCCTGGTGTTGGCGGGGAAGGGCCTGGCCACCAGGATCAGGTTGTTTCGGGGACTTTCAGGACCCTGAATATATTTTTGATTGTAAAATATTGAAGTTCCTGAAAGTTGGGATTGACCCCCCTTGGTCAGTGGTTAGGGAACTCGACCCCGTTGACCCGGGTCTTCGTTGTAGGACTCCTGAGGATTGTACCTCTATTGTCAGATAAAAGCGGACGGTTTTCAAAACCCTATTGCACTCCACTCAATCCTATGTATTGGCTTGTTTTAATCCTATGTTTTTCCTTAGGTTACTCCTCCATTATTATGTTGTTAAAAACTTTGAAAACCATAATAGCAGGGAGGGCTTGACCATTTTGGTACGTAGCTTCCTTTGGATAATGTGTAGTTAATTAAATTCTTAGTTCTTTTGATTTCACCGCTTGGTCTCAGGGTGGGAATTATCCCCCACCCCCCCCCCCCCTTTTGGACTTACAATTTTAATTTTTGTATTGTACCTCAATTCAATTTTAAACTGGAATTGTACATGGACTTTTATTACTTGGGTATATAGCTTCCTTACTGGTGGGTAGATGTGACAAAAGAGAATTTCAATTATCGATTTGACTCCTTAGTCTTGGATTATTTTCTCCCCGCCCCTTTTGGACTTCCGAGAGGTATACCCATCACTGCTGATTTATTTTTTCCATTGTTGTTATTCCCCCTTGTATTACTGGGATTACACCTCGACGGGCGGGTATCGTATATTTTTTGTGACCATTTGGCACTATTGTTTCATTTTAAAACTACGTTAGGGGGCTGAAAACATTATCTGTTGTATGATGATACTCAGTGTGCAAACTGTTGTATATCAGTGATGGTTCATGTAACCTGTTGACCTAACCTTTTTACATTTTTTTAACCCAGTCCATGCGGATCCCCATGCCCAAAGTTTGAAGGTCAATGTTTAAATTTGTATTATTATATTTTTACAGGGACCCTGCCACTGTTTTCGCCACTCCATCAAGGAAACGCCCGTTGAGTCTTCAACAATGCAATAATTAGTTTGATCACTGGAGTGTGTTTAATTCATCAGGCAATTACAGCTGGTCACAAAATCATCCTTGAATGCCTCATTTCTACCAGTGATTAGCCACCAATATACAGTATCATTCTATAGTCTTACCCCATGTGGACCCCATGCCCAAATTGAAGGTCAAAGTCACTTTGTTTAACATTTATGTTGATAGAAAGAAAGTTTTTATGCCCCAGCCTTGTCCGTCCTTCCGTCCGTCTGTCACCCAACCCTTATTGTATCGTGTAAATTGATTATTAAAACCGTAACCTAGCTACAGACCCTGAAACTTGGTATTATGTAGGCTTCCTTATGATGAGTAGATGCGCCAATAAAGTTGTATTTCAATTTGTGAATCGATGTGTAGACAGACTTAAAAACAAGCAGAATAATGACAATCATGTACAGTTGCTTAGCTCCATTTTCTTTTTTCTCAACTTCAATAGGATAATGTATATCTTAATTGTAATT
The DNA here is from genome assembly GCA_029237695.1 of Conchocele bisecta. Taxonomy (NCBI): domain Eukaryota; kingdom Metazoa; phylum Mollusca; class Bivalvia; order Lucinida; family Thyasiridae; genus Conchocele; species Conchocele bisecta. The sequence goes on from CM055270.1 coordinate 35,009,815, forward strand.
CAGAAACTGGTTGCTATCTTAGGAAAATACAAGAAAAATTCTTTAAGATGACTATTTTCAATTGGGGACAATATTATTTAAAATATTGCTCTGGTAAATATCATACATTTTGACAAAACAAATTGTTAACAGAACAATTTCCAGAGCTCTAAATGTTTGGAAAAGTTTACTAACTGCGGGTCCATTGTAGAAACAAAATTATAAATGCAGCCTAATTGCATATTAATTAAGGTTTTATTCACCCAAATGGTTTGGAGTCAACTTTCGTAGTTGATAACCAATCATATTGGGGACCACCGTTTGTTTTGAGTCATGTGAGAGAAAACAAAAGGTTGGCTTCAATTACTAATACAGTTGCCTGTAGTAATTATGATAGAGGAGAGACTATGTCAGGGTTTTGTGGCATAGAAACATGTAAAATCTAATGTAAAACTCCATGTTTCATCTGGGCAACCACCAACTTTTTGTAACTTTTTCAATGGTAGCTGCTTAAAATTAGCATTTTGAATCGATTCAACACTTTTTTTTTTAGGCTTATATTTAACGGCTGGCACTGGCTCTTAGGGACAACTTGCATGCCGTCTTCCCAAGAATGGGAGAAAGAACGGAGGTAGAGGTTAGGAAATTTTTGAGAGAAGCCGGTAATTCGGTATTTACAGAGGCAACTTACGAATTATGAGGGTACCCATTTACAGTGCTGGTGGAACTGGAATGGCTTTTGAGCAGGGTGGATAAAGTGGTCTTTGCTCATAAGGTCAGGCTCGAACCCACGACCCTTGGATCCAGTAGTCCGGACACACTAAACCATTACGACCACGGCGCTCTCCAACCCGATCAAACACGTGCATTTGCAAAATTCGAATTTGAACTATCCTGTTCGCCATTCCATAAACTTTAATGAAACCTATTTTATTGAAGAAGCATGGGTGGATGTTGAGAATAGTTATGGGCGGGGTCTACCTATTGTCTTAAATGTTATACAGATTGTTATACTTCAGTTATTCTGAACAAATCATAAACTGATGGTTGCCCAGAATGAGGAGAGGTTATGAAGTGGTTATGTTTGTTCTAGGTCGGTTTTTGTTGCTTATTTTGACCATTGCATAACCAGTGTAGATAGACCCTGATCATCCATGCCACAAGCTGGCTGATCTGGGTTTACACAATCATTTCCAATTTGGCCATTATGGAATTGTACAAATTTTGTTAGTTGGTTACGTTTTGTATTTAAGTCACAATCCCATCACAACAAAATTCACATAAATTTTACAAATATTTTTTCTCAAGATTTGTTCTTTCAAAATTTACTAATGCTTATACTTCTTATATGATCCAAATAAAAAAAATCATAAGCAAACTAAATTTCTGTCACCTAATTCCAAGTCTTTCAATTATTTAATTGGTTTTATGTTAATTTGATGGTTCCTTTGATGAAGTTAATTATTTCAAAAGTTGTGAAACAAACAATGGCACGTTTCCAGCACTTTATGCTTTGAATCCGCATCCTGTGCTTTGTTTGTAGTTCCAGTATGGCTATTTCAAATTCTATGTTGATGTAATGAACAATGGACAACATGATATTTCCAAATGTCTAACTCATTTACTTAATTGCTGGTTAAATAACATGAATTTAGAAACCGTCAAGTTACAGATGTTGAGCATTCCACCCTTTCACAGTAGGGCAGTTTGTCTTGTATTTTAATTTCAGTCTTGGTTTCATCATTCAAATATTCCACCAAATGGCGCTTCTTTTGAACGAATATAAAAACATCAATTGTTCCCTAATGTTTACCATTCCCAACTTTATTCTATATAACAAATCAAACAAACAAACCCGAGGGAACCAAGGGGAAGAAATGGTTGTCTGTAAATTCCGAACCATGAGGATCGTTACAAAGAGCCTGGAGGATGGTTACAAAGAGTGGAGCATGGTACGAAGGGGACGATTTTCTAGGACCATAATGGCATGCAGGCAGTGAAAGTATTTGAAAACTGACAGAGTTGCTAACCTTGGTAGTTTTCAATGTTTTTTACTATTTTTATTATTTAATCAAGAAATACTATTTAGAAAGAAATGCATTTTGGATTTTCTGTTAACTGCAATCAAGAAATATTAAAGCCTGTTTAAGTATGCACAACCAGTTGCAGTGGGTTTTACCCAGTTTTCAATATCTATATCAGTCTGACAATAGATATGTTTACAGTTGTTTGCCAACACCCGGTATGGCAACGCCAACTGTTAGCATGGCTGTCATTATTACCTTTACATCTTCCTTTTTGGTCGAGCCGCTTGCGGAAAGCGAGAATAGTGAATCACAATTGGCGTGCGGGTGATGTGCGTGTTTGAGCATGCGTTTGGGTGCGTAGTGAGTGCGTGGTTGACCTTATATTCTTTGCATGTCTTTAAGACAAATTGACTTAGATTACTTTCATATGCTTATAAGTCATCAATCCATATATTCATGCTGTATTCCCACTCATGCGGCCCCTTATGCCCAAGGTCAAGGTCAAATGACTTAGAAGTTTGCGTTGCAGAAACTAGCTGGTTTTTGAAGTTTTTAAATACCTTAGTATCTCTTGCAGGTCCTAAGTCATCATTGACTTCAAACTTCATATTGATTATTAGTCATCATCCATCATTATTCATTCTGTGTTTGCGTTACAAAGTTTCTTTTGTCAAAATTTGCGTTAGGCAAGTTTTGCAACATTACTACTATCTCTGTAAACCGAAAAGTCAGATTTGCTTGAAACTTTGTATGCTTTACTTGGGCATCAAACTTCAAATAAATGACACTCCAGAGGACCATTCAAAATGCCTCGGCGGGCTCGACATTGCGGGGCCTTCGGCCATTCCTCGATGTTTTATACTTTGTCACTAACTTACCTAACATTCTCTTTCAGTTTTGGGTGTTGGAGGGGCTTGCACACGTAAGGAAATGTAAAAGAAATTAGATCGCTTCTGCTTTGGCACATGTAACTGATGCAAAATTAAAAAACTCATTGGAGGACACTAAGATTAAGCATCACCTTGATGTCTCACACTTCCACTGCAGGTGTCCATGAATTCTCTCACACCCGGAACCAGTTCTTTTTTTTCAGTCTTCCTTGTTAACGCCATTCCTGTTGTTTCCAGAAAGATCACTTCCCACCGTGGTGTGAATGCATGCTATGTATATTACTGGCCATGGCAAACCTTCCTTACAAATTTGTCACTGTTTTCGATTTGTCAAAGGAAAAAACGTTTGTTGGATATTTGTTAATAATAATAAAACCACTGTGGAATTACCAATACAAAACCACTTGGTCCTAATTTTTATTATTTTTAATTCGTTTTTTTAATTTCCTTTTGCTATCAGTTAGCATGCTAGACCATTTTGGGTATCAGTTTGTTACATTGCGCATCCATCAAGCGGGTTGGTAGTTATGCTTTAAAATGCAATCAGACACTTGGATACAGATTCATATTAAATATATTGTTGAAAACTTAAATTCTTGTGCATAACTTTCAAAAATGTTTCTTTTCATCATCGAACAAATCATTTATTCAAAATAAACATAAAAAAGGTATTATTATTTAAAAATATTGAAAATGCTAAAAAACTATTTTGCTCCTGGAAATGAAAATGCTTACAAATATTTTTCACGGAAATATGAAAATGCTAAACAAAAAGTATTGAGCCTGGATTTCCATAATGCTTGTAGTTTAATATGCCTGCAAGAGAAACTTCTAAAACATCCTTGTCAAGGCCTTATCAAGGTCATTTCTTTCGAGGGTTGCTAGTGAACAATAAAAAGGGACAATGTTTGCGATTTGGAAAACAAATGTAGCTATTTTTGACATGTAGGAATTTTTAGGGATGTTCCATGCAGGCTGCCGAAGTCGACTTGCATGGCAGGCATTCAACCCGTTAGGACCGCTTACACACAAACAAAATGCCGTCTGCTGTTGCCTTTTATATCGAGGCCATTTATTTCGCAACTAAGAACAAATGGTTTGACAGCACCCTTCAGAATCATTTTCATTTTTTTTCGTACACAACAAAACAATTGTTCGTCTTGCTGTTGCTTTTATATTTGCCTTAGCCTTTTTTTCAATAAAAGATGGTTTGACAGCACTTATGTTGTATAAATTATTCTTTAAAGTTGCTGTTCGAAGCACGTTTTTATGATAAAAATGGAAAATTAGAAAATTAAACAAAGCAGACAACAAAAAATTAAGATTAGCGGTTGTAAGGTTTGTAAAGGGTTAAATTATGGATTAGCTGGATAGGTTATGCTCTGGATAGTTCACCAAGTTGATTTTCTTTTACAAAAGTAAAGACACTGGATCCAGACTGCATGGATGTACAAGGGATTTATCTCGGTCATCATTGGATCAGAAAATGCAATAAGACGTGGTTTTTGTTTTGTCAGATCGCAACCAATGTTTGTTAAAAAAATGTAAAGTTATTTTCAGTGATAATTATGGGCACAACCAGTGTAGGTCCCGGTTTACAAGTGTCGCATGTTCGATTTTGTCAGCTCGTGGGCCCATTTATTTCCAAGGTGGTGGAACTGGGGATGGGCTATTTAAGGGGGGGGAGGGGTAGGAGGCCATTACTGGACCCCCGGGCTGAACCATAAAACAAATGTTACAACATTTGCTACCAGGCTTAATCCCAGATCAGCATGTTCAGCTGTCTGTCGATCTCAGGGTCTACGCAGTTTACCATTTCTTTTGTTTACCCTGCTTTGTACCTATTCCTGTTGTAGTGTTACAACTATAAAACAGGTACCAGCTCAAGCCATTTTTTGTAAACCGAATTATGGCAGGATTACTCCAGGAAACAAGTGTCATTAAATAGCGACATTTAATCATGTTTTCAATAAATAAATTAAATACCATTCCTTGGTTGATGGGAATATTGTGGATTTATCTTCCCCTCGAATACCGAGGCTATAGGGGGAGATTAATCCACCATATTTCCCTAAACAAGAGCAATAATATTGTATATATTAATTATGGGGTTAGAATCATGCCTCTTGCCTGGATCAGCACCTTGCAAAAGTTGTACCCATTTGCCTGCATTTAATAGTACATGTATGATCATGTTAATTAGTTGTAGGATTGATCAAGAAAGGCCATAAATCGTCAAACCAAAGTGGATTTGGGTATTAGCAGTCGATTCAGCAGCGTTTTCGGATGGGATGTCAAACTTCCATGAGCCGATACATTACATATCATTAAAGGTAGGTTTCCATTAATTAATTACCCCGGCGTACGCCCCAAGGCTTGTATTCGTTTGATAAAGTGAGGGTTCGGTCGTGGGTTGGGCGAGGCGTATATAGTTTTCGTAATTCCAATACGGTAGTTTGGGTCCTTGGGGGGGGGGGGTTTTTTTTTCCCGGTTTCCGTTGTTTATTGATGGTTGAAGTTTTTTGGGTTACACATTGACTTGCCGTAATGGTAATGGGTCAAGTAGGATTTGACCTCAAAACTTCACATACTTCCTTGAGATCATCATCCATATTTTCATTCCCATTACCACCAACTCACTCGGCCTTTCAAGTTTCCAAGGTCTAGGTGAGAATTACTTAGATTTTTGCTTTAAGTAAGATTTGCATTAAAGTTTCTTTTCGGTGGGTACCCATTATCTCTGCAACGGTTAGGATCGGAAGTGACTTCAAACTTCAAAACATTTCCTTTTTCCATCATCCATTATATTTACATTCCATACCACACCCATTGAGGCCTTATGTTCCAAGGTCCAAGGTCAAATTAAACTTAGAAATTTGGGCATTTTAAAATATTTGAGGTTCGTGTTTATTTATCGGTGCAGGCAGGGGGGGTATTACATGAGCCCCATGGCTCACTTTCTAGTTGTCAGTTAAGAAACATTTATATTCTGAAATCTTGAATTACTACTATTTTTGACAAAATTTTGAGCATGTTTCAGCCACAAGTATTTACCATTTGTGATCGCTAGTTTGAACCATCTTGATGAGAAGTGTGATGTAATACTTCAATTTATTTATTTAGTTAGAGTTTTTTCTATTTAACTTTCAAACCGCACAACAGATTTGACAGGATCTAAATTTTCACAGAAAATAATGCAATTGTTTGCTTTTCATTCTATTGCCTATAGTGGTCACATTCTAGTGTACATTTTCAGGCGTTTTGATGTTGCATGTTTAACTTGGGAATCAAAGGTTTTAGCGCCAAGACGGAGGGTTTCAGTATAACGAGCAGACCTGGATTTCTGTTGTCCATCGGCACGGGCATTTATGTTATGTTACCGTTTCATTTTCATCAAACTTTAGCCCTTACCAATACTGATTTTTAAATTAACTATCATCATTCTTTTAGTTTTCCATTCCCCGCCCCACACATTGCTCCCCCATGCCCCCCCCCCCCCCCCCCCCCCCCAAGGTCACCCGGTCAAATAACGTTGACATAATTTCACATTCTGTAGATGTGTGGCGCGTTTCTATATTTTTACCGAACGTTTTTATCGCAGTATGATCGATTTGGCTTCAAACTTCAATGTACATTGTTTATTTTCATCACCATGTTTTCATTCATCCTCCCACCCATCAATGCTCCCCTTTTGCCAAGGTTCAATGTCAAATAAAAACTTTGAAATTTCACAATTCCAGTAGTTGGCGTGCGTTTATTTTCCATTCCTTTCTGTAACGTTTTTACTTTTATGAGCGATTGGCTTGTAACTTATGTGCATGTTTCTTCATCATTCATTACTATTTCATGGATCACCCATTGCCCCAAAGGTGAAGGTCAAATAAGAACTTTCACATGGTCCATTCCACTATAAACTTCTTTGCTATTTATTTTTTTTTCAGGGTGAATTGGCTTGGAACAATTCATGTGCATGTTTTCATCATTCATTTATGTTCATCATCCGCCTAGGACCCATGCTCCCCACTTTATTTCCAACGTGAAGGTAAAGAAACTTTGAAATTTCACAAGTTGCGAGTTTTCACAAATTCTCCTGTAATTCGTCTTTAAGTGTACAAGTGATTAGATTGATTACTTCATGTGCATGTTTCTCATCATTCATATTTTCATTCCCCCGGCCCCTATGTATTGCTTGTTAATCCATATGTTTTCCTTTTCCCTAGGTAGGTTATTGCTTGTTTCTTCTGAATCCTATTCGGTATTCCTAGGTATTGCTTGTTATAAATCCTAATGTTATTCCTAGGTATTAGCTTGCTATAATATAATTGCTTGTCAACCGTATTTTATTACTATGTAGTTTTGCCTTGTTAGTTTCCTATGTTATTGCTTGTTAATCCTATGTTTATTCTTAGGTATTGCTTGTTAATCCTATGTATTGCTTGACAATCCTATGTTCGAATTGCTTGTTAATACTAATGGTGTTCCTGATGTATTTTGCTTCGGTATCCTATGGTAGTTCCTAGGTATTGCGTTGTTAATCCTTATGATGTTCCTAGGTTATTGCTTCTTATTCCCTTATTTGGTGTTCCTCTGTTTGTTGGTTAAGCCTATTGGGATCCTTTCGGTTAATCCTATGGTTGTTCCTAGGGTAATTTCCTGCTTGGTTTAAGCCTATTGGGGTTTGCCTTCCTATTGCTTTAGGGATTCCTTCGTTAATCCTATGGTGTTCCTAGGTATGTTTATCCTATGGGATTCCTATGTCATTGATTGTTAATCCTTAAGGGATTTCCTTCCTGTATTGCTGGTTAATCTTAGGGATTTTTTTTTCCCTTTTTTTTCGTAATGCTTGTTAAATTCCTATGGGGATTCCTCGGTATTGATTTAATTAATTATGAGGGATTTACCTCTGTATTGCTTGTTAATCCTATGGGATTCCTATTGTATTGCTTGTTAATCCTATGGGGATTCCCTTCTTATTTGCTTGTTAAATCCTTATGGGGATTTCCTCGGTATTGCTGTTGTTTAATCCTTATGGGATTCCTCTGATATTGCTTGTTAATCCTATTGGGACTTCCTCTGTATTGATTGTTAATCCTATGGGATTCCTCCGGTATCCTCCTATGGTGTTTCCTATGGTATTAACAAGCCAATTAATATGGTAAACGCCATTAGGTTAATTAACCAAGTCAAACCCTATAGGAAATCCTTGGTGTTAATAGGTTATTGCTTGTAAGCCTAATGGGAAATTCCACGGTAAATCCTATTGGTGTCCTAGTATTGGCTTTTAATCTTAATGGAAGTTCCTCTGTAATTGACTTAATCCTATGGGAATTCCCTAATAGGTATCCTTAACGGAAGTTCCTAAGGTATCGCCGTGTTTTTATGGGTATTCCTAGGCATTGAGGTTATACCGATGGTAATTCCGATGTATGGTTTATTAAATCCTAAGGTTTTGCTTAATTATCCTATGGGGATTCCCGGAATGCATCCTATTGGAGTTATTAAAAGGCAATTACTTGAGAAACATGGTGTTCCTAGGTATTAAACCAAGCAATCCTAATGGAGAACACCTATGTATTGGATTGTTAATCTAATGGTTCCCTAATGTATCCTATGGAATCACCTAGGTATTGGCTTTTTAATTAACTAATTGGTGTTCTCTAAGGTAATTGCTTGGTAACACCATATGGATTGAACAAATGCAATTACTTATTAATCCTATGTATTGGAACTTGTTAATCCATATGGGATTAACCCTAATGCAATCCCTATGGAGGAACTAGGGCCATGCAGTTAATTAACTATGGCAATTCCTAGGTAATTGCTTGTTAATCCTTGGTGGGCCTAGGTATTGCTTGGTTAATCCTTAAGGATTCCCCTAATGTATCTATGGTGTTTCCTAGGTAATTGCTTCCTTAATCTATGGGATGAACCAAGGTAATTACTTATTACAAAAACATAGGATTAAAGGAAGCAATACATTAGGATCCCATAGGATTAAGAAGCAATACCTGAGGAACACCATAAGGATTCCTCGGTATTCCTATGATGTTCCCTAGGTATTGCTTCTTTAATCCTATGGTGTTCCTATGTATTGCTTGTTAATCCTATTGGGAATTCCTATGTATGGCTTGCTTAATTCGATGATGGTACCTTACCTATTGTTATTTTTTTTTTTAATTTTTTTCCTATCGGATTCTCGGTTCCTCCTATTGGGATCCTTAGGTATTAACTTGTTAATCCTATGGTGTTCCTCAGGTATTGCTTGCTTAATGCCTATGGGATTCCTTCCGGTATCCTATTGGCTTGTTTCATTCCTATGGGATTTATTATTGTTACTCCTCTTGATATTCCTATGGTAATTTTGCTTCTTTAAAATCCTTGGGATGGGTTCCTAGGTATTGCTTGTTAATCCTATGGGATTCGCACAGGATTAAGAAGCAATACATAGGAATCCCATAGGATTAAGAAGCAATACCTAGGAACACCATAGGATTCCTCGGTATCCTATGATGTTCCTAGGTATTGCTTCTTAATCCTATGGTGTTCCTATGTATTGCTTGTTAATCCTATGGGATTCCTATGTATTGCTTGTTAATCCTATGGTGTTCCTATGTATTGCTTGCTAATCCTATGATGTTCCGAGGTTATTGCTTGTTAATCTATCGGATTCCTCGGTATCCTATGGTGTTCCTTTAGGTATTGCTTCTTAATCTATGGATTCCTAATGTATTGCTTCTTTTAATCCTATGGAGTTCCTAATGTTATTGGCTTGTTAATCCTATGGGAATTCCATATGTATTGGCTTGTTAATCATATGGTGGTTCTTTATGATTTATTGGCTTGTTAATCCTATGGAGTTCCTAAGGTATTTGACTTGTTAATCCTATGGTATTGCTCGCTCCCCCCCCCTGTGCAGGCACCGGGGCGGGGGGGTATCAAACTGATCCTGAGAATTAGTGCGTGCAGTAGCCAGTTGCTTGTCGTAAAAGGCGACTTAAACTGGCTTAACGATTGTGTTTATACTTTCCGGTAACCCACATATTACGGATTTGGCCCTCATGTACATTTTTGGCCTTTCTTGTATTGTTGAGAGTTGAGTCAGGGCTATGCCCCATCTATTAAAAGTAAGATTAGCGCTAAATCCTACTTACTTTTTAGGGGATGGGATAACAAATGTTGCTGGTGGGGTTGGCGAGGGCCTGGCACCAGGTTCAAAGGTTGTTCTAATTTCAGGACTGCAATATATATTTTGATTTTGTAAAATTGAGTTTTTGAAGTGGGATTTACCCCCTTGGAAAGGGTGGGATTTCGGGACCCTTAGGAACCCCAGGTTGGATAACCGGGACTGACCCGTTGGTACCTGATCTGAGGTTGTACCTCTATGTCAGAAAAGCGGACGTTAAAAACCCTAATTCACTCACTCACTCCTATGTATTGCTTGGTACTCCTATGTTTTTCCTAGGTACCTCCATTATTTGTTTTGTAAACTTTGAACCATAAAATTTAGCTGGAGGGCTTTGACATTTGGTAGTAGCTTCCTTGTATGAATATGTTTAAGTTAATTTCTAGTGTTTTGTATTTCACCGCTGGTCAAGGGATTATTTCCACCCCCCCCCCCCCCCCCCTTTTGGACATTACAATTTTTAATTTTGTATTGTAAACTCATTCGAACTTTTAAACTGGTAATTGTTGGCATGGACTTTATAACTTGGTATATAGGACTTCCCTTACGGTGGGTAGGATGTGGAAAAGTGAATTTCAATTCTTTCGATTTGACCGCTTTCTTGGATTAATCTCCCCCATTTTGGACTTTCGAGATGGTATTACCCATCACTGATTTATTTTTCCAATGTTGTGTTATCTCCCCCTTGTAATTTTTACAGGATACACCACGACGGGAGTATATTGTGTCCATTGGCACTCTTTGTTTTCATTTAAAACTACGTTAGGGTGAAGGAAACATATATTTTGTTTTGTATGAATTTTCAGTGCAAATCTGTTGTATATTCACAGTGATGTTTTCATGGTAACCTTGACCAACCTTTTTCTTTTTTTCAACCCAACCCCGTCCATTGCGATTCCCCATTGCCCAAACCAAAGGAAGGTCAAGTTAAATTTGTATTAATTAATATTTTTTACAGGATCCTGCACTGTTCGCCACCACTTCCATCAAAGGAAAACGCACCGTTGAGGCTTCAACAAGCAATAATGTTTGATACTGGAGTGTGTTAATTCATCAGGCAATACAGTTGGTCACTAAATCACCTTAAGCCACATTTTCCATCAGTGATAGCAACATATACAGTAAATCATTCTATAGTCTTCCACCATGAGGCCCATGCCAAACGTTGAACGGTCAAATCACTTTGAACATTTATGTTGATAGAAAGAAAGTTTTTATGCCATCCATTGGTCCGGCCTTCTTCGTCCGTTTCTGTCACCAATCCTTGTAACGTGTAAATTGGTTAAAACCGTACTAGCTACAGACCTGAAACTTGGAGGTATGTAGCTTCCTTTTATGCTGAAGTAGATGCGCAAACGTGTATTTCAATTGTGAATTCGAGTGTAGGACAAGACTTAAAACAAGCAGAATAATGACAATCATTGTACAAGTTGCTAAGCTCCATTTTCTTCTCAACAACTTCAATAGAGAATTGTATTATCTAATTTGTAATTCAGAAAACTGTAGCTATCTTAAGAAAATTCAACAAAATTCTTTAAAGGATGACTATTTTTTCAATTTGGACAATTTAGTTTAAAATTTAAAATTTGGCTCTTGGAAACATTCATACTAATTTTGTACCTAAAAACAAAATGTTAACAGAACAATTTCCAGAGCTAAAATGGTTGAAAGTTACTAACTGCGTCATTGTTAGAACAAAATTATAATGCAGCCTAATTGCATATTAATTAAGGTTTTATTCCACCAAATGGTTTGGAGTTCACTTTCGTTAGTTGATACAATTATATTTGGGACACCGTTTGTTTTGTGTCAATTTGACGAGGAAACAAACAAAAGGGTGGTCAATTACTTAATACAAGTTGCCTGTAGTAATTTATGATAGTGGAGGAACTATTTGTCAGTGTCGTGTGGCATAGAAACATGTAAATCTAATGTAATAAACCTGGTTTTACATCTGGCAACCACAATTTTGAACTTTTTCAATGGTAGCTGCTTTTACAAAAATAGAACATTTTGATCGTAATCAACCACCGTTTTTTTTTTAGCGTTTAATTTAATTTAGGCCCGGCCACTGGCTCTAGGGACCTTAGCATGCCGTCGCCCAGAATGGGGAGAAAGTAAACGGAACGGTAGGGTAGGTTAGGTAGAAACTTTTTGGAGAGAGAAGCCCTGGTAATTCGTATTTTTACAGAGCAAAACTAACGAATCTTATCGGTACCCATTTTACAGCTGGGTGAACTGGAGCAAGTGTGGATAAATGTGTCATGCTCAAGGTTCAGGCTCGAATCCCACGACCCTTGGATCAGTAGTCCGGAACACCCATAATCCATTTACGCCACCCGGCGCTCCACCCCCGATCAACAACGTGCATTTGCAACTTCGACAATTTGAACTATCCTGTTAGCCCTATTCCAACCTTACTTAAGGAACCTTATTTTTGAATGAAGCATGCATGGGTGGATGTTGAGAATAGTATGGGTCGGGTTACACTTGTCTTAAAATGTTATACAGATGTTATACTTCAGTATTCTGAACCAATCAAACTGATTGGTGCCCCTGGAATGAGAGAGGTATGAATGTGTATGTTTGTTCTAAAGGTCGTTTTGTGCTTGATTGACCATTGCTAACCAGTGTTAGATTAGATAGACCCCTGATCATCCATGCACAGCTCGGTGATCTGGGTTTACAATCATTTCCAGAATGGCCATATGAATTGTACATTTTGTTTAGTTGTAACGTTATTTGTATTTAAGTCCAATTTTTTTTCCAATTCAACAACTAACAAAATTCACCCAAATATAACAAAATATTTTTTCTCAAGAGTTTGTTTCAATTTTACAATGCTTTATACTTCTTATATTGATCAAATAAAAATCCATAAGCAAAACTAAATTCTGTCACCTTAATTCCAAGTTTTCCAAAATTCATTATTTTTTTTTAAAAAAAAATTGGTTTTATGTTATTTTGATGTTCCTTTGAATGAAGAAATATTTTCAAGTTTATTTGGAAACAAACTATTGGCAGTTCCTAGGCCAATTAGGCCTTTGAATCCGCATCCTGTGCTTGTTTGTAGTTCCGTTATGGCTATTTCAATCTATGTTGATGTTGATGTATGAAACAATGGACAAACATGATATCCAAATTGGTCTATTTCATACTAATGCTTGGTCATTAACAATAAATTTAGGAAACGTTCCAAGTTACAGATGTGAGGCATTCCCTTTTCAGCAGGTAGGGCAGTAGTTGTTTTTTTCATTTGGTATTTTTTAATTTTCAGTCTTGGTTTCATCATTCCAAATATTCAACAAATGCGTTTCTTATTTTTTTGAACGATAAAAAACATCAATTGTTCCCTAATGTTTCCATCCCACTATCTTTTATCTATAACCAAAAAAACAAACAGAAACCGCCCGGGGAGAAAATGGTTGCTTGTAAACCCTGAACATGGAGGATTCGTTACAAAGAAGCCTGGTGGGCCATGGTACTGATGGGGTGGACGGAATTCTAGGCACATATGCATGCAGGCAGTGAAAAAGTATGAAAACAACAGAGTTGCTACCTTGAGGTATTTCAATGTTTTGACTTTTTTATTATTTATCAAGAAGGAAATACTATTTAGAAAATTGCAAGCCATTTTGGTCTTGTTACTGCAATCAGAAATATAAAGCCTGTTGTTTTAAGTAATGCACACAGATTCAGTGGGGTTTTTAACCAGTTTCATAATCTATTATTCAGTCAGACAACGTTGTTTTTTACAAAGTGTTTGCCACACCGGTATGGCAAGCACTGTAGCATTGGCTACATCTTTAATTCCTTTAAATTCTTTTTCCTTTTCGAGCGGAACCCGCTTGCGGAAAGCGGAGACATGAGTGATCACAAATGGCGTGCTTGTGCATGATGGCGTTGTGGCATGCGGTTGTGAGCGGTGCATTCGTTTGCGTTGACCTTATATCTCTTGCCAGTCTTAAGGTCACATTGGACTTGATATTCTTATATGCTTATTAGTCATCATCCATATATTCATTGCTGTATCCCACTCCATGGCGGCCCTATGCCCAACCAAGGGGTCAAGGTCAAATGAACTTAGAAGTTTGCGGTTCAGAAAATCTGCGTTGGAGAGTTTTTAAATACCTTATATTCTCTGCAGTCCTAAGTCACATTGACTTTCCAAAAACTTCATTATGCTTATTTTAGTCATCATCCATATATTCCATTCTGTGTTTGCGTTTATTTTTTAAAGTTTCTGTCAAAAGTTTGCGGTTAGGCAAAGTTTTCACCCATACCTACTATCTCTGGTAAAATCCGAAAAGTCTAGGATTTTGCTTGAATAAACTTTGTTATGCTTACTGGGCATTACAAACTTCATAAATAAATTACACTCCGAGACCATCAAATGGCCTCGGCGGGGCTCGACATGCGGGCGCGGCCAATTCCTCGTTTATTTTAACTTTGTCCACTAAACTTACCTAACATCTTCTTTCTGTTTTGGGTGTTGGGCTGCACTTAAGGAAATGTAAAGAAATTAGACTCGTTCTTTGCTTTCTGGCACAATGTTACTGATGGCAAAATTAAAAATTAAAACTCATTGGAGGACACTAAGATAGCAATCACTTGATGTTCATACCACTTCCACTGCAGGTGTCATGAATTCCTCTCACAACCGAAATTCCATTCTTCGTCTTTCCTTGTAAACGGCCCTCCTTCCTGTTTGTTTCCTGAAGATCATCTTCCCACCGTGGTGTGAATGCATGATATGTATATACTGGCATGGCCAAAACTTCCTATTACAATTGTCCACTGTTATTTTATTTGTCAAAGAAAAAGGTTTGTTGGATATTGGTAATAATAAAACCCACTGTGGAATTACCCATAAAAACAAAACACTGTCAATTTTTCATTATTTTTTAATTGTTTTTAATTTCCTTTTGCCATCATTTTAGGCATTGCTAGACATTTGGGTATCAGTTTTGTTACAATTTGCGCATCCATCAACGCTGGTTGGTAGTTATGCTTTAAAATGCAATCAGCAATTGGATTACAGATTCATATTAAATATTATTGGTTTGAAATTAAATTTAAACTTTTGTGCATTACTTCAAATGTTCTTTTCATTCATCGAACAAATCAGTTTATTCAAAACTAACAATAAAAAAAAAGTAATTATTTATTAAAAATATTGAAATGCTAAATATTTGCCTGGAAATGAAAATTGCTTACAAATATTTTTCAACGGAATATGAAAATGCTAACAAGTATGCTGCCTGGATTTCCAAATGCTTGTAGTTTATTTTAATTGCCCTGGCAAATGTGAAACTTTCGAAAACCATCCTTGTTCAAGGCCGTTTAATCAAGGTCATTCTTTCGCGCGCCGGGTTGCTAGTGAACAAAAAGGACAATGTTGCGATTTGAAACAAATGTAGCTTTTGACATGTTGTAGGAAATTTTATCGGATGTCCTGCAGGCTGCCGAAGTCGACCTTGCATGGCAATGGCATTAACCCTTAGGACCGCTACACACCAACAAAAATGCCGTCTGCTGTTGGCTTTTTATATCGTTGCCTTATTTCTCAATAAGAAACATGGTTTGACAGGCAACTTCAGAATTCATTTCCATTTTTTTTGCTAACACACAACAATTGTCGTCTTGCTGTTGCTTTTATATCTTTGCCTGAATTTTTCTCAATAAAAAAGATGGTTTGACAGCACTTTATGTTGTAAAATTATTCCTTTAAAGTGCTGTTCGCGAAGCACGTTTTTTATGATACAAAAATGGAAAATAGGAAAATAAAACAGCAGACAACAAAAAATTAAGATAAGCGAGTGTTTGTTGTAAGGGTTAAAATCTATGGATTTTAGATGATTAGTTATGCTCTGGAATAGTTTCATCCAAGTGATTTTCTTTTAACAGTTAAAGACACTGATCAGACTGCATGGATGTTAACAGGGCATTATCTCGGTCCATCATTGATCAGGAAATGCAATAAGACGGTTTTGGTTTTGTTTTTCAGATCGCCAACCAATGAGTTTAAAATTAAAAAAGTAAAGTTAATTTCAGCTGATATTATGGCAAAAACAGTGGTAGGTTCCTGGTTAACAAGTTCGTCGCATGTTCGATTTTTGTCAAGGCCCGTGGGCCCATTATATTCCAAGGTGGTGAATGGGATTGGACTATTAAGGGGAGGTTAGGAGGCCATACTGGACCCCCGGCTGACCAAAAACAAATGTTACAACATCTTTGCTACCAAAGATTCGAAATTCCCAGATCGAGCATGTTCAGTGTCTGTTACCGATCAGGGTCTACGCTGTTTTACCATTTCTGGTTACCCTGTTTTGTACCTTTTTCCTGTTGTAGTTGTTACAATATAAAACAGTGGTTTTTTTTACCCCAGTCAAGCCTTTGTAAACAAAAATTATGGCAGATACTCCCAGGAAACAATGTGTCATAAATAGCGTACTTTTAATCATGGTTCATAAGAAATTAAATCACCATCCTTGTTGATGGGCAATATTGGTGGATTATCTCCCCTCGAAATTTACCGGAGGTCTATCGGGGGAGGATAATCCACCATATTTCCCTAACAAAGAGCCAATATATGATATATTATAATAATGGGGGTATAGGGGTAGAACATTGCCTCTGGCCTGGATCAGCACCTGCAAAAGTATTGTACACCATTTCCTGCATTTAATAAGTACCATTGTATTGATCAAATGTTTAAACCTAGTTTGGGATTGATCAAGGCCAAATCGTCAACCAAAGGATTGGGTAGCAGTCGATTCAAGGCACCGTGGGGATGGGATGTCAAACTTTCCATTGAGCCGATTACATTACAATAATCATAACAGGTAGGTTCCATTTAATTATACCCCCGGCCGTACAAAGTGACTTCGAGGGTATATAGGTTTTCGTAATTCCATTACGGGTCCGTTTGTTCTGTCCGTCCGTGTGTTGAAGTTTTTGGGAACAACCATTGTTAGCGTTAATGGTTAAGTCGGATTTGACCTCAAACTTCACATACTTCCTTCTAATCAATCCTTATTTTACATTCCATAACCACACTCATTCGGACCTTACATGTCCTAAGGTCAAGGTCGAAATTAACGTTAGATTTTTGCATTCCGTAAGATTTTGCATTAAAGTTTTCGGGTACCCATTATCTTCTGCAACGGTTAGGTCGGATTCCGACTTCAAAACTTCAAATCATTTCCTTATCATCAATCCATATTTACATTGCCATACCACACCCATGAGGCCTTCATGTTCAATGGTCAAAGGTTTCAAACTTACTTTAGAAATTTGCATTTAAATATTTGAGTTCGTGTTTATTTATCGGTACAGGCGGGGGGGTTTATTACATGAGCCCCCTGCTCACTTTCTAGTTGTCAGTATTAAAGTAAAACATTATTATTCTGTAATTCTTGGATTAACTATATTTTTGACAAATTTTTGTGCAGTTCAATCCACAGTATACAACATTGTGATCGCTCGTTTGAACCATCTTGATGATAAGTATGTAATACTTCATTATTTATTTAGTCTAGTTTTCTCATTAACTTTCAGAACCGCAACAACAGATTTGACAGACAAATTTCACAGAAAATAATGCAATTGTTTTGCTTTTCATTCTATTGCCTATAGTTTGGTCACATCTGTGACATTTTCAGGCGTTTTGATGCATGTCTTAACTGGACAAGTTCCGCGCAAACGGTGGGTTCAGTAACGAGCAGAACCTGGATTTTCTGTTGTCCATCCGGCACTCATTATGTATGTAACCGTTTCATTTTCATCAACTTTATCCCTTACAATACTGATTTTAATTAATCTCATCATTCATTATTTCATTCCCCGCACCCACAATGCTCCCCCATGCCCAAGGTCGATCCGTCAAAAAACGTTGACATTTCACATTCAGAGATTGTGCGTGTTTTCTCTATTTTCCTACAACGTTTTTAGTGTATGATCGATTGCTTCAAACTTCATGGTACATGTTTTATTATCATCCATGTATTCATTCTCCACCCCATCCATGCTCCCCTTTGCCCAAGGTCAAGGTCAAATAACTTTGAAATTTCACATTCAGTAGCTGCGTGCACGTTTCTCCATTCCTCTGTAACGTTTTTACTTTATGAGCGATTGGCTTGTAACTTCATGTGCATGTTTCTCATCATTCATACTTTCATGATCCCCATGCCCCAAAGGTGAAGGTCAAATAACTTCACATGGTCCATTCCACTATAACTTCTTTGCTATATCAGTGATTGGCTTGGAACTTCATGTGCATGTTTCTCATCATTCATATGTTCATCATCCGCCAGACCCATGCTCCCCACATTCCCAACGTGAAGGTCAAATAACTTTGAAATTTCACATTGCGAGTTTCACAATTCTCCTGTAACTTCTTTAGTGTACAAGTGATTAGATTGATACTTCATGTGCATGTTTCTCATCATTCATATTTTCATTCCCCGCCCCTATGTATTGCTTGTTAATCCTATGTTTACCCTAGTATGCTTGTTAATCCTATTGTTATTCCTAGGTATTGCTTGCTATATATTGCTTGTCAACCGTATTATT
Organism: Conchocele bisecta; assembly: GCA_029237695.1. Lineage (NCBI taxonomy): Eukaryota > Metazoa > Mollusca > Bivalvia > Lucinida > Thyasiridae > Conchocele > Conchocele bisecta. The sequence continues at coordinate 35,028,468 of CM055270.1, forward strand.
ACTATGTATTGCTTGTTATTCCTATGTATTGCTTGTTAATCCTATGTTATTCTTAGGTATTGCTTGTTAATCCTATGTATTGCTTGTCAATCCTATGTATTGCTTGTTAATACTATGGTGTTCCTATGTATTGCTCGGTATCCTATCGGATGTTCCTATTGTATTGCTTGTTAATCCTATGGTGTTCCTAGGTATTGCTTGTTAATCCTATGGTGTTCCTCTGTATTGCTTGTTAATCCTATGGGATTCCTCGGTATCCTATGGTGTTCCTAGGTATTGCTTCTTAATCCTATGGTGTTCCTCTGTATTGCTTGTTAATCCTATGTATTGCTTGTTAATCCTATGGGATTCCCTATGTTCCTAGGTATTGCTTGTTAATCCTATGGTGTTCCTCTGTATTGCTTGTTAATCCTATGGGATTCCTCGGTATTGCTTGTTAATTTTTCAATCCTACGATGTTCTAAGGTATTGCTTGTTAATCCTATGGTGTTCCTCTGTAACCTTGATTGATTAATCCTATGGGAATTCCGCCTCGGTATCCTATGGTGTTCCTGGTAGGTTGCTATTCTTAATCCTATGGTGTTCCTCTATTGATTGCTTGTTAGAATCCTATCTGGGGATTCCTCGGTATCCTGTGGTGTTCCTAGGTATTGCTTCTTAATCCTATGGTGTTCCTCTGTATTGTTTTGTTTTTTATCCTATGGGATTCCTCGGTATCCTATTGGTGTTCCTAGGTATTGTTAATACCTATGGGATCCTCTGTATTGCTTGTTAATCCTATGGGATTCTCATAGGATTAAGAAGCAATACATAGGAATCCCATAGGATTAAGAAGCAATACCTAGGAACACCATAGGATTAACAAGCAATACCGAGGAATCCCATAGGATTAACAAGCAATACCTAGGAACACCATAGGATACCGAGGAATCCCATAGGATTAACAAGCAATACATAGGAACACCATAGGATTAACAAGCAATACCTAGGAACACCATAGGATACCGAGGAATCCCATAGGATACCTAGGAATCCCATAGGATTAACAAGCAATACCGAGGAATCCCATAGGATTAACAAGCAATACCGAGGAATCCCATAGGATTAGCAAGCAATACATAGGAACACCATAGGATTAACAAGCAATACCGAGGAATCCCATAGGATTAACAAGCAATACCGAGGAATCCCATAGGATTAACAAGCAATACCGAGGAATCCCATAGGATTAACAAGCAATACAGAGGAACACCATAGGATTAAGAAGCAATACCTAGGAACACCATAGGATACCGAGGAATCCCATAGGATACCTAGGAATCCCATAGGATTAACAAGCAATACCGAGGAATCCCATAGGCTTAGCAAGCAATACAGAGGAACACCATAGGATTAAGAAGCAATACCTAGGAACACCATAGGATACCATAGGATACCTAGGAATCCCATAGGATTAACAAGCAATACATAGGAACACCATAGGATTAACAAGCAATACCTAGGAACACCATAGGATTAACAAGCAATACCTAGGAACACCATAGGATACCGAGGAATCCCATAGGATTAACAAGCAATACATAGGAACACCATAGGATTAACAAGCAATACCGAGGAATCCCATAGGATTAACAAGCAATACCGAGGAATCAAGCAATACCGAGGAATCCCATAGGATTAGCAAGCAATACCGAGGAATCCCATAGGCTTAGCAAGCAATACAGAGGAACACCATAGGATTAAGAAGCAATACCTAGGAACACCATAGGATACCATAGGATACCTAGGAATCCCATAGGATTAACAAGCAATACATAGGAATCCCATAGGATTAACAAGCAATACATAGGAACACCATAGGATTAACAAGCAATACCTAGGAATCCCATAGGATTAACAAGCAATACATAGGAACACCATAGGATTAACAAGCAATACCTAGGAACACCATAGGATTAAGAAGCAATACCTAGGAACACCATAGGATACCATAGGATACCTAGGAATCCCATAGGATTAACAAGCAATACATAGGAACACCATAGGATTAACAAGCAATACCTAGGAACACCATAGGATTAACAAGCAATACCGAGGAATTCCATAGGATTAACAAGCAATACCTAGGAACACCATAGGATACCATAGGATACCTAGGAATCCCATAGGATTAACAAGCAATACATAGGAACACCATAGGATTAACAAGCAATACCTAGGAACACCATAGGATTAACAAGCAATACCTTGGAAATACATAGGAACACCATAGGATTAACAAGCAATACATAGGAACACCATAGGATTAACAAGCAATACCTAGGAACACCATAGGATTAACAAGCAATACCGAGGAATTCCATAGGATTAACAAGCAATACCTAGGAACACCATAGGATACCATAGGATACCTAGGAATCCCATAGGATTAACAAGCAATACATAGGAACACCATAGGATTAACAAGCAATACCTAGGAACACCATAGGATTAACAAGCAATACATACATAGGAACACCATAGGATTAACAAGCAATACATAGGAACACCATAGGATTAACAAGCAATACCTAGGAACACCATAGGATTAACAAGCAATACCGAGGAATACCATAGGATTAACAAGCAATACCTAGGAACACCATAGGATACCGAGGAATCCCATAGGATTAACAAGCAATACATAGGAACACCATAGGATTAACAAGCAATACCGAGGAATCCCATAGGATTAACAAGCAATACCGAGGAATCCCATAGGATTAGCAAGCAATACCGAGGAATCCCATAGGCTTAGCAAGCAATACAGAGGAACACCATAGGATTAAGAAGCAATACCTAGGAACACCATAGGATACCATAGGATACCTAGGAATCCCATAGGATTAACAAGCAATACATAGGAACACCATAGGATTAACAAGCAATACCTAGGAACACCATAGGATTAACAAGCAATACCTTGGAAATACATAGGAACACCATAGGATTAACAAGCAATACATAGGAACACCATAGGATTAACAAGCAATACATAGGAGTCCCATAGGATTAACAAGCAATACATAGGAGTTCCATAGGATTAACAAGCAATACATAGGAACACCATAGGATTAACAAGCAATACATAGGAGTCCCATAGGATTAACAAGCAATACATAGGAATCCCATAGGATTAACAAGCAATACATAGGAGCAAGACACAATAAGACACAAGCAAGACACAAGCAAAAGCAAGACACAAGCACAAGCAAGACAGAAGCACAACAGAAGCACAAGCAAGACACAAGAACAGTACTAAAAAGTGTGATTTGTGTTCAGATTCATATATGTATTATAAATGGGGGTTCTGCGAAAAGTGTGATTTGTGTTCAGATTCATATATGTATTATAAATGGGGGTTCTGCGATATGAATTATTTTCGCTTTGGCAAATATTTTGGAAAATGAGCAATTTTAAAGAATTTTTAAACTGTCACTTAAGAATTGTTTAGTATTGCTTATTGCATATTTTTAGTTTATTTGTTTATTGGTGTTTAACGGCCTATCAACAGCTATGGTCATGTAAGGCCGGGCAAACGGGTTCGATCCCGTTTTAACCTGCTGCATTGGGGGGAAAATTCCAAAATCTTTCCGCAATAATTTCAACAATTCTGCAAAAACCAGGAACCCACTTTTCAGATGTTTCGTCACAAGGCCTTTATTTTCTTTCTTCAATGTGCTTAGAAGTATATGTCGCGATCACCATTTGAACTGCCCCATCGAGACGGTTGAAATGAGTGGCGCGACCAACATTTGAATGAGTGGTCGCAACATATACTTTCATTGAGAAATAACAAAAATAAAAACAAAATATTTTACAAAATTCATACCCGTAAAGGTGTATTCTGCATGTAATGGGTAAAGACTGGTCTGTTTGGTAGTATACAATAAGGCTACTGCAGTGAACTAATGGCAAACGTAGACCCTGATCGGACAGACACTGAACATGCTGATCTGGGATTATGCTGATAGCAAATGTAAGACACCGTTTGTCAGCCGTGGGGCCAATATGGCCTCCAACCGCCCCTTATAGCCATCCAAACAAAATATTTAAAATAAATAATACCCGTAAAGGTGTATTCCGCATGTAATTGGTCTGTTTCGTAGAATACAATAAGGCTACTGCAGTGACTAAATGGTAAACAGCGTAGACCCTGATCGCACAGACACTGAACATGCTGATCTTGGATTAAGCTGGTAGCAAATGTTGTAACATCTGTTTTGTCAGCCGGGGGGCCAGTATGGCCTCCAACCACCCCCTATAGCCATCCATTCGCCACCTTGGAATAAATGGGCCCACGGCTGACAAAATCGAACATGCGACACTTGTAAACAGGACCTACACTGTTTGCCATAATATATCACTGAAATAACTTTGGTTGTGATCTGACAAACAAAACCGTCTTATTGAATTTCTGATCAATGATGACCGAGATAATCCTGTACATCCATGCAGTCTGATCAGTGTCTTTACTGTTAGAAAAATTCAGTGTCTTTACTGTTAGAAAATCACTTAGTGAACTATCCAGAGCATAACTATCAGCTAATCCATAAATTTAACCCTTACACCGCTCTCTTAATTTTTTGTCGTCTGCTGTTTATTTTCAATTTTCCTTTTTATCATAAAAACGTGCTTTGACAGCACTTTAGAATAACTTACAACATGGTTTTACAGCACTTTAGCTGTCAAACCATGTTTTTATTGAGAAATAAGGCAAGATATAAAAGCAACAGCAGACGACAATTGTTGTATGTAGCGAAAAAAATGGAAATGTTTCTGAAGTTCTGTCAAACCATGTTCTTATTGAGAAATAAGGCAAGATATAATAAACGCAACAGCAGACAGCATTTGTTGTGTGTAAAGGTCTAAGGGTTAATGCCTGCCATGCAAGTCGACTTCGGCAGCCTGCAGGACATTCATAAAATTCTTACATGTCAAAATCTACATTTGTTTCAAATCGCACATTGTCCTTTTTGTTCAATAACAACCAAAATGACCTTGATAAGGAGTTTCACTTGCAGGCATATTAAACTACAGCATTTGGAAATCCAGGCACATACTGTTTAGTATTTTCATATTCAGGAAAATATATTGTAGCATTTTCATTTCCAGGCAAATAGTTTAGCATTTCAATATTTTAATAATAATGTTTTTTTATGTTCTTTTTTAATAAATGATTTGTTACATGATGAAGAACATTTGAAGTAATGCACAAGAATTGAAGTTTCAACAATATATTTATATGAATCTCTATCCCATGTTTGATCGCATTTTAAAGCATAACTACCAACCAGCGTTGATGGATGCGCAATGTACAAACTGATACATGTACCCAAATGTCTAGCATGCTAATGATGGCAAAAAGAAATTAAAACAATAAACAAATTGAAATTGACAGTGGTTTTGAATTTGGTATTTCCACAGTGGTTTTATTATTACAAATATCCAACAAACCTTTTGCTTTGACTAATAAAACAGTGACAATTGCTACGGAAGGTTTGACATAGGATGCATTCACAACACGTGGGAAGTGATCTTCTGGAAACTACAGGAGGGGCGTTACAAGGAGGCTGAAGAATGGTTCGATGTGAGAGAATTCATGACAACTGCAGTGGAAATGTGACATCAAGTGATGCTATCTTGTGTCCTCCAATGAGTTTTAAATTTGCATCAGTACATGTGCCAGAAGCAGAAGCCATCTAATTTCTTTACGTGCAGCCCCACACCCAAAACAGAAGAGAATGTTAGGTAAGTTAGTGACAAAGTATAAAAAAGGAGATGTAAAGGAATAAGACAGCCATGCTACAGTGCTTGCCATACTGGTGTGACAAACACTGTAAACACTTGTCAGACTGATCCAGACATATACTAGTTAAAACCACTGAACTGTGTGCATACTTAAAACAGGCTTTACATTTCTAATTGCAGTAACAGACAAAATGCTGCATTTCTAAATAGTATTTCTTAATAAATAATAAACAAGAGGGCCATGATGGCCCTAATTCGCTCACCTGACTCCATGAACACCAGAGGAAAATGTGACATTGAGTTCATGTTTTAAAAAATTGTGCTATTTTTAGATGGCGGTCATCTTGGATTAAGCGATGACTCATTTTACCAAATCTGAAAATGCTTCACCCAATGATCTTAACTTCCTATGAAGTTTGGCCAGCATCGGCCATGTGGTTCCTGAGAAAAAGACGTTCAAAATCTTGAATAAATGGACGTTTTGGTGGCCATCATGGATGACATATTCATCCGATTCCGACAAATATTGCACCAGAGCAATCGCCTCATCGATACCTTCAATTTTATAAATGACATGACCATATTTGGTCAACAATAAAATTTGACCCCAATTTGACCCCACGGGCCACGCCCATTTTTGACCCCGGGGTCACCATTTTCACAACTTTGAAGTGCATTGTAAATCGATCATTCCAACCAAGTTTAGTCGAAATACGGCCAGCGGTTCATGAGAAGATTTTTTAAGAATTTATGCTATTTTTAGACGGCGGCCATCTTGCATTAGCGATTACCTCCATTTTAACAAATCTGAAAAAGCTTCACCCATGGACCATAACTTTTAAGTTTGGCTACCATGGGCCAAGCGGTTCATGTGAATAAGAATTTTGAAATTTCTAATAAAAGAACGACCTTTTGACATTTCGGCGGCCATCTTGGATGACATAACAATCCGATTTCGACAAGAAAATGTTCCAGAGTGATCGCCTCATTCATACCTTCGATTTGATATATAACATGACCATATTCGGTCAAAAATAAAATTTGACCCCACGCGCCACGCCCATTTTTGACCCCGGGGTCATCATTTTAACAACTTTGAAAGCATTGTACATCGATCATTCCTACCAAGTTTCGTCGAAATACGGCAGGCGGTTCATGAGAAGAAGATTTTTTAAGAATTTATGCTATTTTTACACGGCGGCAATCTTGGATTAGCGATGACCTCCATTTTAACAAATCTGAAAAGGCTTCACCCATGGACCATAACTTTTCAGTTTGGCTACCGCTTGCGGTTCATGTGAAGAAGAATTTTGAAATCTCTAATAAAAGAACGCCCTTTTGACCTTTCGGCGGCCATCTTGACATCATTCCTACCAAGTTTTCTCGAAATCCGGTTGGCGGTTCTTGAGAAGAAGATGAAGAATTTGTGCTATTTTTAGACGGTGGCCATCTTGGATTACGTAATGACGTCATTTTAACAATTTTGTAACCCCCCTACCTAAGGACCATGACCATTTGGTGACTATATGCCCAATGGTTACCGAGGAGAAGACGTTTGAAAATGTTCACGGACGACGACGGACACATTGCGGTAACAATAGTTCGCTCAGGTGAGCTAAAAAGTAAAAATACTCAAGGTAGCAACTCTGTATGTTTCATACTTTCACTGCCTGTGCCTAGAATTCGCCCCCATTGTACCATGCTCCAGGCTCTTTGTAACGATCCTCATGTCGGTTACAGACAACCATTTCTCCCCGGGTTCTGTTTGTTTGTTATATAGATAGATAGAGGGATGGAAACATTAGGGAACAATTGATGTTTTATAGTTCAAAAGAAATGCATTTGTTGAATATTTGAATGATGAAACCAGACTGAAATTAAAATACAAGACAACTGCCCTACTGTGAAAGGGAATGCTCACTCTGTACCTTAACGTTTCTATATTGGTTATTACCAGCATCAGTATGATAGACATTTGGATATCATGTTGTCCATTGTTCATACATCAACATACATTGAAATAGCCATACGGAACTACAAACAAGCACAGGATGCGGATTCAAAGTTAATTGCTGGAACTGCCATTGTTGTTCACAACTTAATAACATAAAACAATTTATAATTGAAGACTTGGAATTAGGTGACAGAATCTAGTTAGCTTATGATTCTTATTTGATCAATATAAGAAGCATAAGCATTGTAAATTTGAAACAAATGTTGAGAAAAAATATTTTGTATATTGTGAATTTTGTTGTTGATGATTTCGACTTAAATACAAAACGTACAACTAACAAAATGTACAATTCATATGGCCATTGGAACGATTGTAAACCCGGATCAGCCAGCTGTGCAGGATGATCAGGGTCTACACTGGTTGCAATGGTCATAAGCACAAAACGACGCATAGACAAACATACATTTCATACCTATCTCATTCTGGGCACCATCAGTTTCATTGTTCACACTACTGAAGTATAACATCTGTATAACATTTATATAACAAGTGTAGACCCATACTATTATTAACATTCACCCATGCTCTTCTTAAATAGGTTCTTAAGTATGGAATGGCGAACAGTATAGTCCAAATTCGATTTTGCGAATGCACGTGTTGGTCGGTCGAAATGCTACCTAGTTAAAATTATTTTTAGCAGCTACCAACGGCAGCACGATTTACCCAAATCTACCCAAATCTTCATTAAAAACTAGAAATGGACGCTTGTCGACAAGCGCATGTGTATCCCCCTCCCCAGATACACAAGTAGTTTGAAAAAAGGATGTTCGAGTTATGCTCCGGAGACAAAATCAGTGACGGAAAAAACAAAGGGAGATAACTAAAAAATTAGTGATGAAAGAGTTGCATTCTTTGCGTGACACACACCTTTAGGTTGTGGTCTATGCATGTGTGAAGTTTTCATGAAAATATTCCAAAGGGTGTTCGAGTTTATGCTCCAGACACAAATCAGTGCACGAAACAACAAAGGCAAGATAACTAAGAAATTAACGACGCAAGAGTTGTCATTCTTACGTGCGACACACCTTTCGGTCGTCTTCTATCTGTGTGAAGTTTAATAAACAATAAAATGTGTTCATACATCCGTGTTTTCTATAACTTCATAGAACACGGATGTCCCACATATCGCTTTGATAATAAATGAGGCCAAATTCCAAGTCAAAATTTTCTTTACTCCAGCGTAAAGTTTTTGAAGCACCAAGTATGTTGACCTTGACCTGGCTTGGCGGGCAGGACGAACGTGGATTTGGCACAGAGGGCGGTAGAGGATTAGAGCAATGCATATATGAAATATGAAGCTGATCCTGAAAGAAAACAGAACTTATAAGATATTACCTGAGCCTTAAAGTTTTTTGAAGCACTAAGTATGTGATGTTAACCCTGGCTTGGCGGGCGGGACGAACGAGGGATTTTTTGGCACAGGGCGGTAGAGGACCATAGAGCAACGCATATATGAAATATGAAGTTGATCCGTGAATGGAAAGAAAAACAAAAATTAATATAATTTTACCTGAGCATTAAAGTTTTTTGAAGCACCAAGTGTGACCTGACCCTGGGATTGGCGGGGTAGGACGAACGTGGATTGGCACAGGAGGCGGTAGAGGACCATTAGAGCAATGCGTATATGAAAAATGAAGATGATCCATGAAAGAAAACCGAAATAAAAGATATTTTAAACCAGCGTTAAAGTTTTTTTAGAAGCACTAAGTATGTGACCTTGACCCTGGGATTGGCGGGGGGGGGGAGGGTGAGCAGAAGAACGTGGGATTTGGCACAGGGCGGTGAGGACCCATTAGAGCAACGCGTATATAAATATGAAGTTGATCCGTGAATGGAAATACAAATTATAAAGATATTTACCTGAGCGTTAAAAGTTTTTGAAGCACCAAGTATGTGACCTTTGACCCTGGGCATGGTGGGCAGGACGAACGTGGATTTGGCACAGGCGGTAGAGGGACCATTAAAGGAGCAATGCGTATAAGAACCAAAGAAAATAGAAGATGATCCATAAAGAAAACAGAAAGTATAAGATAGGGTTTTACCAAGCGTAAAGTTTTTGAAGCGGGACTAAAGTATGTGACCTTGACCGTGCTTATGGCGGGGGCCAGATTAAACGAACGTGGATTTGGGCACAGAGCGGTAGAGGACCATTAGAACAATGCGTATATGAAAATATAAGATAAACCGTGAAACGAAAAGACCAAAATTATAAGATATTAACACGTAGCAGGGGTAAATTTTTTGAAAGCCCAGTTATGTGAACAACACTTTTTGACCCCTGGGCTTGCTGGGGGCAGGACGAACGTGGATTTGGCACAGGGCGGTAGTGAACCATCAACAATGTGTATATGAAAATAAATAAACTGAAAAGCAGATCGGTTAAAGATGAAGAACAAATTATGAGACATTTACCCGATGTTAAAGTTTTGTGACGGATGGACGGACGACGGACTGGGAGGACGGGAGGACGGACGCACGTTCTACGAAATGAATACTTGTTGGGTTTTTACTGTATAAAAAATACCCAACAAGAGTACCCAACACTAATCCTAGCCCTAGCCAATAAGAACCCCGTACGCTTACAACAAGTACCCATTCGTGTGTGCGGACGGACGGACGGACGGACGGATGGACAAGGGTAACACTAAATGTCCCCTCCACTATCGTGGTGGGGCATACAAATATTCAAAAGGGTGTTCGAGTTATGCTCTGGATTACAAAATCAGAGCACGAAACAACAAAGGGGAGATAAGTAAACAAGAATTTCCGCGGAATCAGATGCCTCGCCTTGTCCCGCCTTGACCTCGAGCCTGGGCCCCGAAAGCAATTTTCACTGGCCCGAAAATATTATACAATTATTGACTAGTGAGCCATGAATACAGATATATTCTATGGCTCACTAGTCATAAATAATTGTTTATTATATGATAATATCTGTATATAGCACTTTACGACCTATGCTACTAGACAAAAAATGAAAAAGAAATTTGAAACAAAATATGAAAACAAAAAATTGAAATTTTTTGTTTGTTTTAAAAAAAAAATAAAAAAAAATTTTGCTTGCTACTGGAGCCCAGAATTTGGTGTTTAATAGTCCTATATTTAGCTACATATATCTGCACAGGTCCACATAATGCCACAAAAATTTTTTCAACACAGTTACGGGAAAATGTAATATACAAAAAAAAATAAAATGAAAAGTCATGCAGAGCATGATGTTATTAGCCGATCAAATCAGATAAAGTGCATCGAACATTATAGTAGGTGTCTCTGGAAACAATTGAAGGTAAACTATTTTCGACCACAGTTCTGTACCCAGCTTTGACATTTTTCTCGATTTTGTGCAGGGTTTAAAACCCGTTCCCAAATCCATCCAATAGCAGCAATGCCATAGCAGCAATGTTTTGTTGTCACCATTATGTTCGAAATATTCCAGCGTAACACCTGTAGCTGTATGCTCTATTTATCTACAAATTACACTCCGCATACACAAATTTTGTAGTCACGCTAGTGGGCGAGCTACCAGGGCTATATATATCTAGCGGTTACAGTGTCACTAAAAATAGACCAACAAGCTCCTGCGTATTCAGGCACATCCCAGACTGCCTGGCCTAATGTGCCCCATCCGCTGATTTTTGCGCGATGTCGGCGCAAGACAATCAATAATTTGCGGCATTGACAATTAATTAAGGGGGATTGCCGCAATCGTCGCGTGCTGGATGCATCCCTGCCATCCCTGCATGATACGTAAACAAAACAAATCAAAAGTTCCCTATGAAGGGCAATTCTTTCTTTTGATTTGGTGGAAACTTTTGTGAATATTAAGACGCGCATACGCGATCCAATGGGATAAACCCAGATGCTGGATAAACCCGAAAAATGCTGGGTCGCTAGTAAGGAGATTTTGAGCAGAGTCGATTATAAATTAGCCAATAAACACATTTTACGCGATTATACGTGGCTGAAACTGTTCTGTTTAATAAATAAAAGCTTTAAATTAGCCCAATAACGGCGTATGTTTGCGTATATGGCCATTAGAGCCAACTATGGACTGCAACAACAATAACTTCCGGGTTAAATCTCTTTCCAGCGTTCACGCATTACGGTATTACAAAATTGTGTTATTTGGCTATAAGTAAACAGTTTTAAACGAGATAATTGCCAAAAATGCAAACTTTATCGGTTGATGCAATTTGGAAGTGATACAGAAAAATTCGCGTTCGTAGATTACCGAATAGCGGAGAAAAGGGTTGCTACAAACTTTTTCAGAATTCGATGGATAACCAATATATTAGCCGATCTATAAATAGATCGGCTAATAATAATAATGCTCGCTACTGGAGCCCAGAAATTTTGTTACGGAAATGTAATATAATCATTTACCTGTATAAATTACCTGTAAGTGGTCAGTGGTCAGTTGCACATGCTAGCACATGCACAAGTGAATAGTCTGTATATAGCACTTACGACCTTATGCTACTAGACAAAAATTGAAAAAATAATTTTGAAAAAAAAAATAAAAAAAAAATGCAAAAAAAAAAAAATGGAAAAAAAAAAATTTAAAAATAATAGCTTGCTACTGGAGCCCAGAATTTTTTTTTAATAGTCCTATATTTGTCTACATATCTGCACAGGTCCAACATAATGCCACAATATTTTCAACACAGTTACGGAAATGTAATATCAAATGTATTAATTAATTTACCTGTATAAATTACCTGTGGTCAACAGTGGTTCAAGCACTGGACATTGCACATGCTAGCACATTGTTCTCACCCAGTCTCTATTGTTCTCTCTACAGTAAGGTGTACAGAGCACAAAACGAGAAAAGGTGTACAGAGCAGACGAGAAAACGGGGTCTCTGCATTAGATGTCCAGTTTTGTAGAGTGCGCGACACACCTCCGGTCGTGGAATCTATGCATGTTGAAGTTTCATGAAAATATCCAAAGGGTGGTCGAGTTTATGCTCCGGACAGGAAATCAGTTGCGCGAAAACAAAAAAACAGGGGAGAACACAAAAATTAGCTATGCAAGAGTTTGTCATTCTGTGCACGACAAACACCTTCGTTCTGGTCTAATTGAATTTGTGAAGTTTCATGAAAATATTCCAAAGGTGGTGGGGTTATGCTCCAGACACGAAATCAGTGCGAGAAACAAAAAAGGGAGATAAGTAAAAAAAATAGCTATGCAAGAGTTGTCATTCTTGTGCGCGACACACCTTCGGGTCGTGGTCTATGCATGTGTGAAGTTTCATGAAAATATTCCAAAGGGTGTTGAGTTATGCTCCGGACAAGAATTGTCTGCGGCGGACGCGGCCTCGGACGCGGCGCGCTGTCAAATCCATAGTATCCCCCGACGGAGTTTTCAACAATATATCATTAGTATATCATACAATAAGCACATTTTGACCGAAAAAGGGAAGAATAAAGCACATATTTCCGCGGGAAAGCGATTCATATACATGTAGCATTATTATAAAGGAGACTACCGTGATCGGAGACTCACATGTCTAAACCTTAAGTTGCCATCGATTATGGATTTTCATATGGCACATATAATAAATAGTCCAACTGTCTAACCGGTCACCTCCATAGTATTGCAATATTTATTTCGCCAAGTAATCATGGTAATTATATGCCAACATCTTTTTTGAAATAGTTAAAAACAAAGTATAATGCATTGAATGCATGTTTTTATTAGCACAAATGATTTCTGGACATAGTTTAGTTATTGCAATTTAATTTACGGAGATACATTTAAAAACTCACACAGGAAGGCTATATATATATAAAAATATTCTTAATATTCATCTACAATAATAATAATAAACAATCTTGTATTAAGAACATTGGCGACTAAACTGGCTTAACGATTGGGTTCATACTTTCCGGAATCCACTATACTGGATTTGGCCCTCATGTACATTTTTGGCTTTCTTGTATGTAAGAGTTGAGTCAGGCTATGCCCCATATATAAAAGTAAGATTAGCGCTAATCCTATTACTTTTAGGGGATGGGATAAATGATGCTGGTGTGGCGAGGGCCTGGCACCAGATCAGGCTGTTCTAATTTCAGGACTGAATATATATTTTGATTGTAAATATTGAGTTCTGAAGTTGGGATTTACCCGTTGACCCGTCTGCGTGTAGACTCCCTGAGGCTTGTACCTCTATGTCAGAAAAGCGGACGTTAAACCCTATTCACTCACTCACTGGGTAAGATTTGGGTAGATTTGGGTAAAGCGTGCCACCCGCTACCAATGAAAAAGTTCAAAATTGTGGTTGCCAGATGAAACAGGTTTACATTAGATTTACATGTTTCTACGCCACACTGACATAGTCTCTCCACTATCATAAAATTACTACAGCAACTGTATTAGTATAGCCACCACCTTTTGTTTTTCTCTCACATGACACAAAACAAACGGTTGGTCCCAATATATTGTACAACTACGAAAGTACTCCAAACCATTTGGTGAATAAAACCTTAATTATATGCAACAGGCTGCTATAATTTTGTTCTACAATGACGCAGTTAGTAACAATTTTCAACATTTAGCTCTGAAATTGTTCTGTTAACATTTGTTTTGTCAAAATGTATGATATTTCCAGAGCAATATTTTAAATATATTGTCCAATTGAAAATAGTCATCTAAGAACTTGTATTTTCTAAGATAGCAACAGTTTCAAGAATTACAATTAGATATACATTATCTATTTGAAGTTGAGAGAAATGGGGCTAGCAACGGTACATAAAATTTGTCATTATTCTCTTTTGTTTTAAGTCTGTCTACACTCTTGTGCAGTCTTTATTCACTCAGTCATTGGAACACGAAACGTCCCTACATGTTGGTGATTGTCATAGTAAACCACTTCCTGAAATGAAGAAATAGAGAATACCGGTAGTAGTGTCGTGAATTTGAAAAAATATCTGGCAAGGCTTAGGAAACGGGATGGGTGAGGCTTGCTGAGTCCATCCCGTTTCCATGCCGCACCAGATATTTTTTCCCATTCACGGCACTAACCTACTATTATATTTTTCCCGTCAACACATACAAATAGCTTTAAAATGCAAAAAATAACCCAAGCCAGCCGCATCCTCAAAATCGGAGAATCGACTAGTATGACAACCGCACATATTCATACGCAGTGATTAGGTCGTATTGACAGGATATCAAAAATGTTTCACGCCACATACGCACTGTGTTGACGGGATAATAAGCTTTATCTTATTCTCACAGAATCACTAATATTCCCAATGGAATGTCAAATACAAATATTCAATGAACTTGTTCTTCCAATTTTTGGCAAGGCATGTGGTTTATGATGATTGGCATGTAACAAGAGTTGCCAGACGAAAATTAGATTCTATTCGGCTTATATTTAAGGGTGGGAATTGGATCGAACACCTTCCATACACGGAAGTGTGCCATGTGGTGCTATTTTATAATATCTGTCAATTCTAGACAATGTAAGCATTACTAAGTGACCATGACCTTGGGGGGATATGCACAACAAAGCACAATGCCTAGATAGACAGTGTTGCCACAAATATAAAGCACAATATGTAATGCAGTTAAAATTATATTATCAGATGACATGGGTGGACAATACAATTAAAATGTGGATGATGATAAACAAGTAAATAAGACCTATGGTTGCAGAGAATAATATATACCAAAAACGTAAATTGTTACAAAAACTTTAATTCAAATTTATAAATCATTTGACATTGACTATGGACCTGCGGGCCACATGTGTGGGACATAGAAATAAAGTATGGATGATGATAAACAAGGATACATGCATAAAATGTCGAGTCAACCCAATTAATACAAGGATATAAGCAATTTAAAAATATTAACACAAAAAGGTCATAATATATGGTCTGGTCTGATGAAAAAAAATACAACTATAAAATGTGTTCATAGAACATACAATGCCCCACATATCGCTTTGATAGTAAATGACGCAAAATTCTAAGTCCAAAAGGGGGAGCTAATCAATGGCTCAGTGTCAAAGAACAAATAGAAATCTACATCTACACAAAGCTGTTCCAGCTAAGGTCATTTAAGGCCGAGCCAACGGGTTCAATCCCATATGGACGGACTGACTGATGCACGGACGTCATTGTGATCAGTATGTCGCGCTTTCCGCAAGCGGGCTCGACACAAAAATCAAGGTCCTGTTAATGGCCGTATGAGTGTGTTCTATATGCTCAAATGTATCAAGTGTCCAAATATTGGTTACAAGACAAAATTGGAAAAATTCTATGAAAAAAAAGGGAAAGATAATCCATGAACCGGGGATTAAATAAAAAATCAAAATAAACTTTGTGCATCTACTCATCATAAGGAAGGTATATACCAAGTTTCAGGTATGTAGTTAGTACGGTTTAAAAGTTTTACGAGTTACAAGGCAAAATTGGGAATTTCTAAGTCTAAAAGGGGTAGATAATCCATGACCTGGGGGTCGAATCAAAAATTGAAATAAACTTTGCGCATCTACTCATCATAAGGAAGCTACATACCAAGTTTCAGGTGTGTAGCTAGTACAATTTCAAAGTTTTATGACTTACAAGCCAAAAACAAGTGATTTGACCTTGAATTTGGGCACGAGGCCACATGGGTATACTATAGAATGAGTCTGTATATATGGCTATCACTGGAGAAATGGGGCTTATGTGATTTGTGACCACTGTATCTCCTGATGAATTAGCACACCTGTAGCCAGATACCAAACTATATTGCTTGTTGAAGCTTAACAGGTGTTTCCTTGATGGAATGGCGAACAGTGCAGGTCCTGATCAGACTGTGCGGATGCACAGGCTGATCTGGATCTACACTGGTCGCAGGACCCATGAGCTCCATTTCTCCAGTGACTGCCGCATATGATAATAAAGAATAAAGAAAAGTATCAATCTGATATATGGTTGCAGAGATACTTAAAACATAAATTCAAATTTTGAGGTCAATTGATCTAAACATTGGGCATGGGGATGCATGGGTTATTGAAGGAAACTATGGATGCTGATGAATGCCATTAGATATTTAAAATCAATCCAACTTCGTGGTGAAGTTAAAATGCAAATGTTACAAAAAAAATTAATACAAATTGAACATGACCTTCACTTTCGGCATGGGGATCGCATGGACTGGGTTAACAAATTAAAAAGGTTGGTCAAGGTTTCATGAACATCACTGATATCCAACAGTTTGCACTGATATGTTTCACCCTAACATAGATTAAATGAAACAAGAGTGCCAATGGTCACAATATATGCCCGTCGACGTGTAACCAGTATACAAGGGACAAGGATACCGAGTGAGTAAATTAATAAAAATGGCCACAAACAGGGGATAAGTGATCAACAAATTTGAAAAACAATAAGGTTCTTTATCTTGTCAATAAATATGTATACCGAATTTGGTTGCAAACCGTCAGAACTTGAGTTATTGTGTGGACAAGGATACAGGGTGTGAAAACAAACTAGAAAATGTGTTCATGTGTTCATATAACGGATGCCCCACATATCACTTTGATAGTAAACAAGAAAACATTTCAAGCCCAAGAGAGGGAGCTAATCCATGGCGCTCAGTGTCAAAGGAAAAATAGAAATTCACTTAGTGCATCTATACACCATAAAAAAGCTACATACCAAGCATCAAGCCTCCAGCTATTATGGTTTAGGGAGGGGAGGGGTCGAATCAAAAATATAAACTAGATTGGTCAGTAAGCGAGGCTTACGCAATACCCCCGGCGTGGGCCCAGGTACCCCTAAAATAAATAATAAAATAAAATAATTTTCTAAGTGTGTGGGCTTATGATCTTGACTCTGGCTTAGCGGGGGCGGCACGAACATTAATTTGTTACAGGGTGGTAGAGGTCTATTGGAGCAATGCGTGTGTGAAATGTGAAGCAGATCCGAGTAGAGACAAAGTATGTGACCTTGACCTTGGGATCAGCGGGGGTTGGACGGTCGTAGATATGTCACATGCATGATAGTACACACCCTTAGAGAATGCAAAAGTGAAATATTAAGCATTTTAGAAGAAGGAAATAGAAGTTATAACATATTTCTTTGATGTTAAGTTTTGTAAAGAAACCAAGTATTTGACCTTGACCTTGGGATCAGCGTAGGTTCGACGGTCGTAGATATGTCACAGCATGATAGTACAACCTTAGAGGAATGCACTAGCGAAATATTAAGAATTTTCAATGAAGGAAATAGAAGTTATCACTTATTTCTCTGATGTTAAGTTTTGTAAAGAGACCAAGTATTTGACCTTGACCTTTGGGATCAGCGGGGGTTGGACGTCGTGGATTTGGCACAGCATGTGAAATATTAAGCATTTTAGACGAAGGAAATAAAATCTATAACATATTTCTCTGATGTTAAGTTTTGTAAAGAGACCTATGTATTTGACCTTGACCTTGGGATCAGCGGGGTTGGACGTTCGTGGATTTGGCCACAGCATGGTTAAGTAGAGCCTTACAGGAATGCATGTGTGAAACATTAAGCATTTTAGATGAAGGAAATAGAAGTTATAACAATATTTCTCTGATGTGGAAGTTTAGTGACGGACAGACGCACGACGCACGGACGGACGTCCTTAACGTGACATCCCTTAGGTGGTTTTTTAACTATATAAAAAGATCAAAGGGAATGACCACCCTATTGTATTCTTTTGTCTTAGCCACGCCTCTAACCACCTAAAGACCCTGTATGTGTGCCCGCACGGGACGCACAGACGGACAACCCCGACTCCAGTAATACCCCCCCACCCCCACCCACAACTCGTTGCGGAGGGCATAATAATTTGTGTGCATCTACTCACACATACTAAGTTTCAGGTCTGTAGCTATTACGGTTTAAACATTTAAAAGTTAATAAGCAAAAATTTGCAAATTTCTAAGTCGAAAAGGGGAGTAATCCATTGACCCGGGGGGGTCGAATCAAAAATCAAAATAAACTTTGCGCATCTACTCATCATAAGGAAGTTGCATACGATGTTTTAGGTCTGTATCTAGTACGGTTTAAAAGTTTTACGAGTTACAAGGCAAAATTGGGAAATTCTATGTTGAAAAGGAGGAGATAATCCATGACCCGCGGGTCAAAACAAAAATAGAAAAATAAAATAACTGTGCACATCCACTCATCATAAGGAAACTACATACCAAGTTTCAGGTGTGTAGTTCTTAGTGTTTAAAAGTTTTACCAGTTACAAGCCATTTGAAGAATAACCTGATCTGGTGCCAGGTCCTCACCACACCAGAATCATTGAGAATGAAAATATGAACGATAGTGAAGACGTATATGAAGTTTGAAGTCAATGTGACTTGTATGTGACAGATATAACTGGCACCAAATACCAATTTAAGGCATTTGAAAGGCATACTGTCTCAAACTTGTCAAAAACAAGAGACGAGGTAAAGCCACGAAGGCCAGAATTTCTTCAAGGCATAGGCAATTGGATAACAGATAATTGGTTATTAATGTTATTATGACCACAATTGAAAGTGGCCTACGATGGAAAAAGAAGCCAGTGTATGAGAAAACCTACATGCAGTTGCAGGCTGGCATACATGTATTAGTACAAGATACGAGTGAACATATGTGCTGTCTGATGAGTGTTGTCCAATTTAACATTGACAATCATTGTCGTGGAAATGGTATGTGGTGGGCACCCATTGATTATCAGGCTGTAAAAGTATGGTGGTCTTATGTGGTACAGTAACAGAGAAATGGACCTAAACACGAAAACTTTACATTGAAATGGCTAAGTCGATTAGCGGAAAAAAAAAAGGTCCAGGTAAAAAACAAGTCACATATTGGATAGTGGTATGTGATGGGTACCTGTTGGTTATGAACTTGTGCAAGTATGGAGGTCCTAGGTGGTACAATAACAGAGAAATTGACATACATGTAAATACAAAAACGTAACATTGAATATAGGTAAGTCGATTACATGGAAAACTAGAAATGTGGCCTGTCGGCACACGAATGCCACCGCTGGCAGCCAAAGAAAACAAGGCATATTTGAATGTGGATTTGTCACAGGGTGGCAGAGGACCATTGGAGCAATGCGTGTGTGAAATGTGAAGCAGATCCGAGCAAGGAAACAGAAATTATAAGGCATTTACCCAGTGTTAAGGTTTCGAACACACCAAGTCTGTGACCTTGACCCTGGGCTTAGCGGGGGCGGCATAAATGTGGATTTGTCAAAGGGTGGCAGAGGAGGACCATTGGAGCAATGCGTGTGTGAAATGTGAAGCAGATCTGAGCAAGTAAACATAAATTATAAGGCATTTACCCAGCGTTAAGGTTTCAAACGCACCAAGTCTGTGACCTTGACCCTGGGCTTGGCGGAGGCGGCACGAATGTGGATTTGTCACTGGGTGGCATAGGACCATTGGAGCAATGCGTGTGTGAAATGTGAAGCAGATCCGAGCAAGGAAACAGAAATTATAAGGCATTTACCCAGCGTTAAGGTTTGAAACGCACCAAGTCTGTGACCTTGACCCTGGGCTTGGCGAGGGGCGGCACGAATGTGGATTTGTCACTGGGTGGCAGAGGACCATTGGAGCAATGTGTGTGTAAAATGTGAAGCAGATCCGAGCAAGGAAACAGAAATTATAAGGCATTTTTTTTTTTACCCATGTAACGGTTTCGAACACACCAAGTCTGTGACCTTGACCCTGGGCTTAGCGGGGAGGACGAAGTGGAATTTGTCACAGGGCGGAAAAGGACCATTGAGCAACGCGTGTGTAAATCTGAAGCAGATCCGAGCAAGGAAACACCAAATTAAAATAAAAGGCCATTTACCCAGCGTTAAGGTTTCGAACGCACCAAGTCTGTGACCTTGACCTGGGTGCAGAGGACCATTGGAGCAATGCGTGTGTGAAATTTGAAGCAGATCCGAGCAAGGAAACAGAAATTATAAGGCATTTACCCAGCGTTAAGGTTTCGAACGCATCAAGTCTGTGACCTTGACCCTGGCTTTAGCGGGGGGGGGGAGGGGGGGGGGGGGGCGGGACGAATGTGGATTTGTCACAGGGTGGTAGAGGACCATTGGAGCAATGCGTGTGTGAAATGTCAAGCAGATCCGAGCAAGGAAACATAAATTATAAGCCATTTACCCGAGCGTTAAGATTTCGTACGTACGTACGGGACGTACGGACGTACGGGACGTACGGACGCCGGTAATACTATATGCCCCCCTCACCATTCGGTGGCGGGAGCATAAAAATAGGTAATGGTAAAAAAAGGTCACAAAAAAGGTGGTATGTCATGGGCACCCATTGGTTATGAAGTTGTGGAAGTATGGTGGTTCTAGGTGGCACAGTAAAGGACAAATGGACATACACAAAAACATTGTGGACGCCACCGCCCGCCGCCCCTCGCCCGCCCGACCTTTGCCAATCCAATAGCCGGGATGTTTTTTAATAAATAAACGGCTAAAACACTAATTTCTAAGTAATTAAGTTTCAAGCCTAGTACACTATTTTAGTTAAAGGAGAATGGAGAAACAGACTGAATGTGATACATTGTATTTCAACTTTAATTGACCATGACTTTGGGTACGAGTGGAGCATGGGTGTGGCGGGTAATGAAAATATCAATGATGAGAAACAGGCAATAAAGTTTCAAGCCAATCGCTCATACACAAAAGAAGTCACAGGATAATGATGAAACGCGCACACATCTACTGAATGTAGATCTTGGCATTGGGCACGAGAGGAGTATGGGTGGGTGGGGAATGAAAATATGAACAAGAACTCAGCCAACTGCATGTATCCCATCACTGTGGTGGTTGGATCATAAACATGCACATTCAATTTTAAGCCAATCGCTCATACAGTAAATAAGTTATAGGAGAATGAAATTTATAGATGCGTGCACGTTTCTCCATTATTTGACCTTGACGTTGGGCACGGAGGGAGCATTGGGGCGGGGAATGAAAATCTGAATGATGAGAAACATGCACATGAAGTATCAATCTAATCACTTGTACACTAAAGAAGTTACAGGAGAATTGTGAAACTCGCAATGTGAAATTTCAAAGTTATTTGACCTTCACGTTGGGAATGTGGGGAGCATGGGTCTGGCGGATAATGAACATATGAATGATGAGAAACATGCACATGAAGTTCCAAGCCAATCACTGATATAGCAAAGAAGTTATAGTGGAATGGACCATGTGAAGTTATTTGACCTTGACATTTGGGGCATGGGGATCATGAAAGTATGAATGATGAGAAACATGCACATGAAGTTACAAGCCAATCGCTCATAAAGTAAAAACGTTACAGAGGAATGGAGAAACGTGCACGCAACTACTGAATGTGAAATTTCAAAGTTATTTGACCTTGACCTTGGGCAAAGGGGAGCATGGATGGGGTGGAGAATGAATACATGGATGATAATAAACATGTACATGAAGTTTGAAGCCAATCGGTCATACACTAAAAACGTTGTAGGAAAATAGAGAAACGCGCACACATCTACTGAATGTGAAATGTCAACGTTACTTGACCGTGACCTTGGGCATGGGGGAGCATGTGTGGGGCGGGGAATGAAACTATGAATGATGAGATTAATTAAAATCAGTATTGTAAGGGATAAAGTTGATGAAAATGAACGGTACATACATAATGCGTGCCGATGGACAACAGAAATCCAGGTCTGCTCGTTACTGAAACCCTCCGTCTTGCGCGAACCTTGTCCAGTTAAGACATGCACATCAAAACGCCTGAAAATGTACACAGATGTGACCAACTATAGGCAATAGAATGAAAAGCAAACAATTGCATTATTTTCTGTGAAATTTGTCTGTCAAATCTGTTGTGCGGTTTGAAAGTTAATGAAGAAAACTAGACTAAATAAATAAATGAAGTATTACATCACACTTCTCACCAAAATGGTTCAAACGAGTGATCACAATGTATACTGTGGACAAGACATGAACAAAATTTGTCAAAAATAGTGGTAATTCAAGATTCAGAATATAACGTTTTTTTAACTGACAAATAGAAAGTGAGCAGGGGCTCATGTATATCCCCGCCTGGACCGATAAATAAAGACTTTAACTCAAATATTTAAACGCAAATTTCTAAGTAATTTGACCTTGATCTTGGACATGAAGGCTGCATGGGTGTGGTATGGAATGTAAATATGGATGATGATAAGGAAATGTTTGAAGTCAATCCGACCTAACGTTGCAGAGATAATGGGTACCCGAAAACTTTAATGCAAATCTTACGGATGCAAAATCTAAGTAATTTGACCTTGACCTTGGACATGAAGGCCGATGAGTGTGGTATGGAATGAAAATATGGATGATGATAAGGAAGTATGTGAAGTTTGAGGTCAATCCGACTTACCATTACGGAGACAATGTGTACCCAAAAACTTCAACACGGACGGACAGACAAACGGACGTACGGAATTACGAAAACTATATACGCCTTGACGTACATCGTACGCCGGGGGTATAATTAATGGAACCTACCTGTATGATATGTAATGTATCGGCTCATGGAAGTTGACATCCCATCCACGCTGCTGATCGACTGCTACCCAATCCTTTGGTTGACGATTTGGCCTTGATCAATCCACAACTAGTTAACATGATCATACATGTACTTATTAAATGCAGGAAATGGTACAACTTTGCAGGTGCTGATCCAGGCAGAGGCATGTTCTACCCCATATTATATATACATATATTGCTCTTGCTTAGGGAAATATGGTGGATTATCTCCCCCGATAGCCTCGGTATTCGAGGGGAGATAATCCACAATATTCCCATCAACCAAGGATGGTATTTAATTTATTATGAACATGATTAAAGTCGCTATTTATGACACTTGTTTCCTGGAGTATCTGCCATATTGTTTACAAAGGCTGAGCTGGTACCTGGTTTATATTGTAACACTACAACAGGAAAGGTACAAAAAGGGTAACAGAAATGGTAGACAGCGTAGACCCTCATCGGACAGACACTGAACATGCTGATCTGGGATTAAGCTGGTAGCATATGTTGTAACATTTGTTTTGTCAGCCGGGGGGCCAGTATGGCCTCCTACCTCCCCTTATAGCCATCCATTCACCACCTTGGAATAAATGGGCCCACGGCTGACAAAATCGAACATGCGACACTTGTAAACAGGACCTACACTGTTTGCCATAATATCACTGAAATAACTTTACTTTTTTTAACAAACATTGATTGCTATCTGACAAACAAAACCGTCTTATTGCATTTCTGATCAATGATGACCGAGATAATCCTGTACATCCATGCAGTCTGATCAGTGTCTTTACTGTTAGAAAATCACTTTGTGAACTATCCAGAGCATAACTATCAGCTCATCAATACGTTTAACCCTTACACCGCTATCTTAATTTTTTGTTGTCTGCTGTTTATTTTCTATTTTCCATTTTTATCATAAAAACATGCTTCGACAGCACATTAGAATAATTTACAACATAAGTGCTGTCAAACCATCTTTTTATTGAGAAATAAGGCAAGATATAAAAGCAACAGCAGACGACAATTGTTGTGTGTAGCGAAAAAAAATGGAAATGATTCTGAAGTGCTGTCAAACCATGTTCTTATTGAGAAATAAGGCACGATATAAAAGCAACAGCAGACGGCATTTGTTGTGTGTAGCGGTCTAAGGGTTAATGCCTGCCATGCAAGTCGACTTCGGCAGCCTGCAGGACATCCATAAAATTCTTACATGTCAAAAGCTGCATTTGTTTCAAATCGCACATTGTCCTTTTTGTTCACTAGCAACCTGGCGAAATGACCTTGATAAGGCCTTGACTTGGATGTTTTAGAAGTTTCACTTGCAGGCATATTAAACTACAGCATTTGGAAATCCAGGCAAATACTTTTTAGCATTTTCATATTCAGTGAAAAATATTTGTAGCATTTTCATTTCCAGGCAAATAGTTTATCATTTCAATATTTTAATAATAATACTTTTTTTATGTTATTTTGAATAAATGATTTGTTAGATGATGAAGAACATTTGAAGTAATGCACAAGAATTTAAGTTTCAACAATATATTTATATGAATCTGTATCCAATGTCTGATTGCATTTTAAAGCATAAGCGGTGTCGCGCCTGCCGAGGCATTTGACCGTGAACATTACAAGTAAATAAATGACCTTGACCTTGATAATTTGGATGTGGGGATGAGCGTAATGAAGCATCATCCCTAGATAAACATTGATGTGAAATATTATCAAAGTCTGGCAAGGGGTTAAAGAGATATTGTGAAAAAACAATAACTTTAACGTATTTCTGTTACAAAACCGGTGAACATTACAAGTAAATAAATGACCTTGACCTTGTATTTATGGATGGGGGTGTGCATAATGAAGCATCATCCCTAGACAAACATTGATGTGAAATATTATCAATGTCTGGCAAGGGGTTAAAGAGATATTGTGAAAAAACAATAACTTTAACGCATTTCTGTTACAAAACCAGTGAACACTACAAGGAAATAAATGACCTTGACCTTCAAAATTTGGATGTGGGGGTGTGCGTAATGAAGCATCATCCCTAGACAAACATTGATGTGAAATATTATCAATGTCTGGCAAGGGGTTAGAGATATTGTGAAAAAACAATAACTTTAACGCATTTGCCTTACAAAAAAAACGGACGACGCGGACGACGCGGACGACGACGGAAAAAGCGCCGACTATAGTCGCGCCTCTGCTAAAGCAGGCGCGACAAAAATTACAGTGGTTTTGTATTTGGTAATTCCACAGTGGTTTTATTATTACAAATATCCAACAAACGTTTTTCTTTGACAAATAAAACAGTGACAATTGCTACGGAAGGTTTGCCATGCCAGTACATGTATATACATAGCATGCATTCACAACACGGTGGGAAGTGATCTTCTGGAAACAACAGGAAGGGCGTTACAAGGAGACTGAAGAATGGTTCGGTGTGAGAGAATTCATGACACCTGCAGTGGAAGTGTGAGACATCAAGTGCAGCTGATGCTATCTTGTGTCCTCCAATGAGTTTTAATTTTGCATCAGTACATGTGCCAGAAGCAGAAGCCATCTAATTTCTTTACATTTCCTTACGTGCAGTGCAGCCCCACACCCAAAACGGAAGAGAATGTTAGGTAAGTTAGTGACAAAGTATAAACGAGGACGGCCCGCATGTCGAGCCCGCCGAGGCATTTGATGGTCTCAGAGTGTATTTATTTGAAGTTTGATGCCCAGTAAGCATACAAAGTTTCAAGCAAATCTGACTTACGGTTACAGAGATAGTAGGTATGTGAAAACTTGCCTAACGCAAATTTTGAAAGAAACTTTAATGCAAACTTCTAAGTCATTTGACCTTGACATAGGGGCACAGGGGCCGCATTAGTCATAGTGGGACACAGAATGAATATATGGATGATGACTAATAAGCATATGAAGTTTGAAGTCAATGTGACTTAGGACTGCAGAGATATAAGGTATTTAAAAACTTCAACGCAGATTTCGGAACGCAAACTTCTAAGTCATTTGACCTTGACCTTGGGCACAGGGGCCGCATGAGTGGGATACAGCATGAATATATGGATGATGACTAATAAGCATATGAAGTTTCAAGTCAATGTGACTTAAGACTGCAGAGATATAAGGTCGATGGACGGACGGATGGACGCACGCACGCACACACGCACACACGCACGCACGTCATTGTGATCACTATGTCTCGCTTTCCGCAAGCGGGCTCGACAAAAAGGAGATGTAAAGGAATAAGACAGCCATGCTACAGTGCTTGCCATACCAGTGTGGCAAACACTGTAAACACTTGTCAGACTGATATAGATATGTACTGGTTAAAACCACTGAACTGTGTGCATACTTAAAACAGGCTTTATATTTCTGATTGCAGTAACAGACAAAATGCTGCATTTCTAAATAGTATTTCTTGATAAATAATAAAAAAGTAAAACATTGAAATACTCAAGGTAGCAACTCTGTATGTTTCATACTTTCACTGCCTGCATGCATATGTGCCTAGAATTCGCCCTCATCGTACCATGCTCCAGGCTCTTTGTAACGATTTCTAACAGACAACCATTTCTCCCCGGGTTCTGATTGTTTGTTATATAGATAGATAGTGGGATGGAAACATTAGGGAACAATTGATGTTTTATCGTTCAAAAGAAACGCATTTGTTGAATATTTGAATGATGAAACCAGACTGAAATTAAAATACAAGACAACTGCCCTACTGTGAAAGGGAATGCTCACTCTGTAACTTGACGTTTCTATATTTGTTATTACCAGCATTAGTATGATAGACATTTGGATATCATGTTGTCCATTGTTCATACATCAACATAGATTGAAATAGCCATACGGAACTACAAACAAGCACAGGATGCGGATTCAAAGCTAATTGCTGGAACTGCCATTGTTGTTCACAACTTGAAATATTCTTCATCAAAGGAACATCAAATAACATAAAACAATTTATAATTGAAGACTTGGAATTAGGTGACAGAATCTAGTTTGCTTATGATTTTTATTTGATCAATATAAGAAGCATAACTACAAAACGTACAACTAACAAAATGTACAATTCATATGGCCATTGGAACGATTGTAAACCCGGATCAGCCAGCTGTGCATGATGATCAGGGTCTATCTACACTGGTTGCAATGGTCATAAGCACAAAACGACCTAGACAAACATACACTTCATACCTCTCTCATTCTGGGCACCATCAGTTTGATTATTCACAATACTGAAGTATAACATCTGTATAACATTTAAGACAAGTGTAGACCCATACTATTCTCAACATCCACCCATGCTCTTCATAAATAGGTTCTTAAGTATGGAATGGCGAACAGGATAGTCCAAATTCGATTTTGCAAATGCACGTGTTGATCGGTCGAAATGCTATTTTTAGCAGCTACCATTGAAAAAGTTCAAAATTGTGGTTGCCAGATGAAACAGGTTTACATTAGATTTACATGTTTCTATGCCACACTGACATAGTCTCTCCACTATCATAATTACTACAGCAACTGTATTAGTATTGAGCCACCTTTTGTTTTCTCTCACATGACACAAAACAAACGGTGTCCCAATATATTGTATCAACTACGAAAGTAACTCCAAACCATTTGGTGAATAAAACCTTAATTATATGCAATAGGCTGCATTATAATTTTGTTCTACAATGACGCAGTTAGTAACTTTCAACATTTAGCTCTGAAATTGTTCTGTTAACATTTGTTTTGTCAAAATATTTCCAGAGCAATATTTTAAATAATATTGTCCAATTGAAAATAGTCATCTTAAGAATCTTGTATTTTCTAAGATAGCAACAGTTTCTGAATTACAATTAGATATACATTATCTATTGAAGTTGAGAGAAAATGGAGCTAGCAACTGTACATGATTGTCATTATTCTGCTTGTTTTAAGTCTGTCTACACTCGATTCACAAATTGAAATACACTTTGCGCATCTACTCAGCATAAGGAAGCTACATACCAAGTTTCAGGTCTGTAGCTAGTACGGTTTAACAATTTACACGTTACAAGGTTGGTGACAGACGGACGGAAGGACGGACAAGGATGGGGCATAAAAACTTTCTTTCTATCAACATAAATGTCAAAGTGATTTGACCTTCAATTTGGG
>CM055270.1:35057456-35077034 GCA_029237695.1 Conchocele bisecta
ATTTTAGTCATTAATTCCTTCTTATTCATGTAATAAATTGTAGAGTGAGTGAGTGAATAGGGATTTAACGTCCGCTTTTCTGACTAGAGGGTACAAGCCTCAGGGAGTCTACACGCAGACGGGTCAACGGGTCGTGTCCCGTATCCACCTGTCCAAGGGGGGTAAATCCCAACTTCAGAACTCAATATTTACAATCAAAATATATATTCAGTCCTGAAATTAGAACAACCTGATCTGGTGCCAGGCCCTCGCCACACCAGCATCATTTATCCCATCCCCTAAAAGTAATAGGATTAGCGCTAATCTTACTTTTATATATGGGGCATAGCCCGACTCAACTCTCACATACAAGAAAGCCAAAAAATGTACATGAGGGCCAAATCGGTATAGTGGGTTCCGGAAAGTATGAACCCAATCGTTAAGCCAGTTTAGTCGCCTTTTACGACAAGCAATGGCTACTGCAGCACTATTCTCAGGATCAGTTGATCCCGCCCCGGTGCCTGCACGGGGCAATAAATTGTAGAAATGTAACTGTTTTACTAATTTTAGCCCATTATATACCGATTGATTCCTTTATTTTTAACCTGTCATTGATTCATCGCCATTACCGCGCTACCACGCGGAAACAACAGGAGGGGCGTTACAAGGAGACTGAAGAATGGTTCGGTGTGAGAAAATTCACGACACCTGCAGTGGAAGTGTGAGACATCAAGTGATGCTATCTTGTGTCCTCAATGAGTTTTTTAATTTTGCATCAGTACATGTGCCAGAAGCAGAAGCCATCTAATTTCTTTACATTTTCTTACGTGTAGCCCCACACCCAAAACAGAAGAGAATGTTAGGTAAGTTAGTGACAAAGTATAAACGAGGATGGCCGCGGCCCGCATGTCGAGCCCGCCAAGGCATTTGATGTTCTCAGAGAGTATTTATTTGAAGTTTGAATTGAAAGTGGCCTACGATGGAAAAAGAAGCCAGTGTATGAGAAAACCTACATGCAGTTGCAGGCTGGCATACATGTATTAGTACAAGATACGAGTGAACATATGTGCTGTCTGACGAGTGTTGTCCAATTTAACATTGACAATCATTGTCGTGGAAATGGTATGTGGTGGGCACCCATTGATTATCAGGCTGTAAAAGTATGGTGGTCTTATGTGGTACAGTAACAGAGAAATGGACCTAAACACGAAAACTTTACATTGAAATGGCTGAGTCGATTACGCGGGAAAAAAAGGTCAAGGTAAAAAACAAGTCACATATTGGATAGTGGTATGTGATGGGTACCTGTTGGTTATGAACTTGTGCAAGTATGGAGGTCCTAGGTGGTACAGTAACAGAGAAATTGACATACATGTAAATACAAAAACGTAACATTGAAAATAGCTAAGTCGATTACATGGAAACAAATAGGTAATGGTAAAAAAAGGTCACAAAAAAGGTGGTATGTCATGGGCACCCATTGGTTATGAAGTTGTGGAAGTATGGTGGTTCTATGTGGCACAGTAAAGGACAAATGGACATACACAAAAACATTGTGGACGCCACCGCCCGCCGCCACTCGCCCGCCCGACCTTTGCCAATCCAATAGCCGGGATGTTTTTTAATAAATAAACGGCTAAAACACTAATTTCTATGCTATGCTCGTTCGATAATATAGTCAAGTATTGCAAAATAGTTGACGGAGCAGAGATCGGGATAGCGCTAGGGCTGGAAATTTTTGGAAATCTATATCGCATTTCCCGCGTTCTGGCGCATTTTTGAGCAAAACTATTGACACTGTCACAGTATGTTTAGACATGATTTTTGATTGAAAAAGTTTAATTTTGAAACAAGACAACGAACGAAATATGCATGGAATACATGGCACTTGGCATGAAACGTGCCTTGTAACTTGTAAAAAATCTTTACTCAGCGAATTTTAGGGGGTGGGGGGGGGGGAGCGCGCCGGGTCCGCCCCCCCCCCACCCACTTGATTC
The DNA here is from genome assembly GCA_029237695.1 of Conchocele bisecta. NCBI lineage: Eukaryota > Metazoa > Mollusca > Bivalvia > Lucinida > Thyasiridae > Conchocele > Conchocele bisecta. The sequence continues at coordinate 35,059,433 of CM055270.1, forward strand.
CGCAGATGGCTCAAAAAAAAGACAAGAGCATTGTGGTAGTATGCAAAGTTTGAAGGCAACATCAAAACTAATATTCGTCTACAAGAAAATAATCTCAACTACAGGCTCCATTCAAGTTCTATAATTATGATCTAGGATTTACACAAAATGCATATACGCCCCACTTCTTCCCTCCCAAACAAAATGCATATACGCCCCACTTCTTCCCTCCCAACCCACTAATCCTATACTATGTCAGCCCTTTCCCCCATCCCGCGCAATTCTTACCAAACTTCAAAATTCTTCCTGTTACCTGTAACACAGTCCATCTCCAAGTGATTGATCAACGGATTATAATGTCCATCTCACGGTCAACAAGCCGTGAGCTCGCACGTGAACTTTACCCACGCGCAAACAAAATAAATCTCTACAGTATGGTCAAATACCCTAAGGTATAGCTATGGAAGGTAATATCCGCCATAATTATATGTGACTTGATGCTTGCTTGCTGATGACATTACAACTTATATTCATGTTTATTTCATTCGACATTTGTATTTATTACATTTGAAATCTGCTTGTTGTAATTGTATTTGTCTTTCTTACATGTCCATTCCGCTGATTGCTTTGTTAATTCGTCTTATTTACATTACAATTATTGATACGTCCTTATTCGTGTCCCTGTTTTATTGCACTAAGCATTTGCAATAGAAAGTAAGAACAAAGCACTTAGCACTTTGAATAAGCCGAAAGCAGTAAGGACAAAGCCGCAGGAAGTTAGCATCAAGCTACAGTCCGAAAGCGGAAGGCCGCAAGCAGAAAGCATCAAGCTACAATCAAAATGATGCAAGCAATATATGGGTTAGTAGTGCGTCATTATGACGTCAGATGGCACTTCTGTCCGCTCAAGTAATTCTCCCTCTAATAAATTATAGTCCGATATCTGATTGGCTGTTCAAGTCACACCTCCAATGCCGGTGTTGATGTAAGATTTCACCCACAAATTATGACAGCATAGGTTAGAAGACAACAAATAGTTTTACTATGACGTCGTGTACGTTGTTGGTGATACTTTTGATAACGTAAAAACGACGTCAATCCCGCTAAAATCGATGTATAAACGTCAGCGTCGTATTTTGCAGTGACTGACGTTTCTAGCGCAAACATACAATTATGTACATAATGCAATGGCTGTCTGTATCATAATCATTAGTAAATACAATGCGAGCACCATGTGGGTGTAATAATACATGATAATATAAATAATACATTTGAATGCAGCCGGTCTATGCACATGCTCATGGTCAGGGATTGTGCTAGATATTTAAAAGTTGGTATTTTTCTGTTATTTTCATATGCGACCGCTACAAAAGGCACACCAATAGAAAGAAGACAACATTCACATTTCGTAATTACAATATCACTATCGTACAACAAATTTAGGCATATCCTTATACTACACAATCTGCAGAAACTTTTCAAAAATGTACAATAGCGACGTAATTTGCGGCGTGTGACGTTTTCACTAGACATTTTAAAGTGCCTATTTTTTATTATGTTTATGTGCGACCGCCACATAAAGTACTCTACTAGAAAGAAGACAAAATGCACATTACAATATTTATTATTTCATAACAAATGCTGGCATATATTCCGTACCCGACAAGCTTTGTTTACGCTTGAAAGAATGTAAAATAGTGACGTAATTCGCAAGATGTGAACTTTTCACTAGACATTTTGAAGTATGTATTATTTTATTAAGTTTATGGGCAACCACCATGACATTTACATTAATAGAAAGAAGATAAAATGCACATTTCGTAACTACAGTAGTATTATCGTACAAGAAAGTTAGTCAGAAATTTCTTATCACAGAAACTACGGCAACGTTTTATAAAACGCACAATAACGACGTAATTTGCAAGGTGTGACATTTCCACTAGTCTAAGACATTTTAAAATGCGTAGTTTTTTATGATTTTTATGTGCGATCGCCAAACAATGAGTTACAAAACACATTTTGTGGTTACAATATAATTATCGTGCTATATAAATTCAGAAAATATTTTGCATCACACAAACTACCGTAACTTTAAAAAATGTGCATTCGCGACGTAATCCTTAAAGTGTGACATTTTGACTAGACATTTTGAAATGCGCAGTTTTTCATTCATTTTCTACACGGATCCTACACAATGTATTTCACAATAAAGACTACAAAATACACATTGTATAAGTTTAATATTATTTAGTTATTTGAATGTGTGACATGAATTTTCTTCGATTGACTTTTCTAATGTTTAAAATAAAATGCGCATTTACGACGTTGTGACAACATGTGACACCTATTGTAGCATAGCATCAAATATAAATATATCGATAACGTGTTCAGATTTCCCACTGAATTTTATAACACAAACAATTTATACCCTAATGAAAAGTGTGCATCTAAGCAATATGCATAATATATACTCAAAGTAGATGTTTAGTCGCCTAGCTTTGCGAATGAAAGTATGTTCCTGCTAACGTTTTTCATTTGTGACATAATTCTCCAAATTACAAATTCGTCTCTTATTTATTGATTTGGCGACGAAATGACAAACCATTTATAATTTTGATAACTTAACACAACACTAATAGTTATATATGATAAACTGGCCTTGAATTCTTAAGATATTTTGAGAATCAATATATCTTCACTTCAGATGCGGGGTATTTATTTTCTATTTTTCACGTGTCTACACTGGTTTACTTCACCGCAAAAACGACGTCATTCCAAAATAACTCACTTGACATAATACTGCACGGATATATGCATTTCACATCATAACCCTAATCACTAGTACAAAAATAAAAATGAATGAGTTCCGACGATGAGAAAGGTAAAATAATAACATGAACGTTCACCCGAGTGTTGATTGTTGTTACGCGTCTACACCCAAATTTGGACGTAAATGACGTTCGCTAGTCGATACCATTTTAAACATGTGCATGGAGCACACTATTGTTTGTGATAATTCAAATGAATATCCAATTAGCTTTCTTTTTATGTATGACATGTGCACATTTACATTACAGGTGTCCCGCTATGCCATGTTTATACATAATAGTACGATCGAACGCGTCATTATCACCAACAACGTGCACGACGTCTATATACTTTAACCGAATCCCAACTAAGGCCATTCTCTCCTACTTTCACTATTCGTATGGATGTTGTGGGACCTACTTGTACATGACCTGCAGCCGGTCTGTACTGGTTCTGCATGAATTAAACAATAAGTTCACTTATTCCTAAGAAAGAAAAATCCAACCTCGTCATGTCCTCCAATATTGTTTACATTTTGTATTGGCCACGGAAAGTCTGTTTACATCACATGACCAACACCCCCACATGTACCTCAAGTGAAACTGGGTAGTAATGGATCAAGATTTGCAAGCAAACTGTGACCTCAAAACACCCGCGACGATTGTGTTCATACTGGACTACTATTACCCCCTTACGATTACGATTTCGCACCATTTATTATTCTCTAATTTATATTAACTAAATTGTATACGTATGTATGGTGTTTGACTTACTAATGTGTTTTATTTTATATACACGTATCCTCATAATTAAATTACATATGTACATAATTGAAAACAATCACATTTGTATAGTATTAAGTTACACATATGGTAACTTACACAGATTGACTGTCAAACTGGCCCGTTACTGATGCAAACCAATAACCGTCAAGGATCAGACTAAGGTGGCACACCACCGTTGATTTTCTCTAAAACTAACCCGTTACCACACATTTTGCTATTCTCTGCTACTTTCATTTTTCGTATGGATGTTGTGGGACCTATTTTCCAATAACCTGCACTTATTCTGCTCTGGATATTGACTAATTAAAATATAGATTTAATTATTGTTGAAGCTGGGGTCCCATCTAGTAGGTACAAATGTTTCTTTATGGCGCCCCCCCCCTCCCCCCCCCCCCCCCCCCTAAATTCGCCGAGTAAAGATTGTTTACAAGTTACATGGCACGTTTCTATGTTCGCGTTGTGAATTTATTGTTTATTGGGGGGTGCAGCCAAAAAATAAACGCGTGGGGCAGCAGCAACAGCAACAGCAGCAGCAGCAGCATCATCTGACAGCATCCACAACAACAACAACCTGAACTACAATCCTACGCTCGTTCGATAATATAGTCAAGTATTGCAAAATAGTTACGCCCACCCCCCTCCCCAACCCGAAATCCTGGATCCGCGCCTGACATGACGAGGTTGGTCCCACAACATATTTAGAGAGCAACGCATTTAGAGAGCAACAGGTACCAGCATATATTAAATACTTTTAGGGAGAACTATTTTAAGTTTTAGCAGCGCACCTGGCGTCATAATGGTTGTTCCCAAATTACTGTTGCAATTGTTGTTGTCAAGGGGCGTGGCTTAGCGAGCATAGCAAAACAGCGATGCAATAATCAATAAATGGAACTCGGGATGTCACTACCAGTGAAGCATCAAGCTACTTAGAATGTAATCAACACACAACGCATTGAAACAGTACGAATGAATAAAGCATCACGCCATATACATAGAAATGTAATAAGACGAACAGAACTTAGAATGTCATCAGCCAGCAAGCATCAAGCCACATACAATTGTAATAAGACGGATAGAACTTAAAATGTCATCAGCCAGCAAGCATCAAGCCACATATAATTGTAATACGACGGATAGAACTTAAAATGTCATCAGCCAGCAGGCATCAAGCCAAATAAAATTATGGCGGATATGACCTTCCATATTTAGCTACCCCAGGTACACCTGTACTCCACGTGTGGAACAGGTCAAGCAACACCATGGCTTATCAAACCAGCATAGACCATGGCCAATACCATCGAACAACAATGTTTGCCATATTTTCTCAAAGTACCAGTTCGCAAGAAATTGGGCTTACGGCCTTTGCGATCAGTCAGTGATATTCAATATTAACAACAATGGATTAGTGTAGACCCAGATCAGCATGTGCAGTCTGATCTAGATCTGCATCGTTCGCAATTCAGCACAGCTGCATATGAATTAGCTCTCAGTGCACAGTGTATGTCATATTGAGACTGCGTGTGTGTATATGCTAATTTGGGGCTACAATCATAGTTTTCATTGGAGTCAACGATCACGACTGTGTATATGGCAGTGAGTTCATAAGAACGCGTGTCCTATCATATGTGACTAGATGCTAGAAACACGAACTCGGGTTGCATGGGGTAAGCCATTTAATCGGAGCTTGCACTATATTCAGAACCGTAATTACTGAACATATGGCGGAATGATATGGAACTTATATAACTTAACACTTTCACCCCTGTGTAACTGGAATGGACCTTGATATGTTAATTTTCGGACCAATCCAATTTTCACAAAATGATTTTCAGACTATACTAGTCAATTTATACAACGAGCGTGTGTTTATTCTCAAAAATATGAAAATTGCTTGTAAAAGTGCAGATCCTGATGAGACGGCTCGTGACGAGCCGGCTCATCTGGATCTACACTGTTTGCCAATACCACGATACAGGTATGTAGTTGAAAGGGTTAAATTTAATTATAGTATCGATGCACTAGGACCGGATAAGAACGACACAACGCGATTCGTAGGCTGATCTGGATTATGCCTGAGAACGTTTTGTCGTATTTATTTTATTGGAATTTTCGATCGTTGATTACACATTTTGTTATACATAGTATAATAGGTGTAGTCACCGTGTGTGTTTCGGTCCGTCTCCTTGCCCTCCGTCTGAGAATGTTTTGTCGTATATACTTTTGAAATTATTTGAATTTTCGATCGTTGATTCCACATTACATGGTATATGTGTAGTCACCGTGCGTGCGTGTGTCCGTCTCCTTGCCCTCCGTCGGCTGCAATTGTTAGCTCGCTGGCTAGTCTATAGCTGTATCTGTGCAGGAGTCTCATTAGAAACAAAATTTTTACTGAACTCCATGCCTCTCGTTGGGTAAGCAATTTAACCCATCTCTTTAATGTGACACATGGAAGAGTGATTTTTGCAATCGGTTATCCGGCGTGTTTGATATTTTAGCGATATAAAACTGCCAAAGCTGTATAAAATATTAATAAAAAACATACACATGCAGAAAATTTTAATTTTACCATGTCAAGGTGTTTATCTGATATTTACATGTATGTCTTGTAAATTTGAAAGCTTATAATTTCGTTATGTTGAATGTTGAACATCAACAAGAGAAAATATGGCTTCCATGGGAAAATGATTTCCCTGTTCTATTAGTGTTGGCAATTTACTAGTTCTACATCAAAGATTATTTGCTTAAATGTATAAACTATAGAGTTTACTAAATGTTGACCTATATGCAACAGGTTTGGGAATGCACTTCGGTTGCTCACATTGTTTGAATGTGTCAAATTGTAGTCGTAGATAACATATCGGAGGCGAATTATTGTAGCTAGAGTGACATGTACTTGCAATATGGTCATCATACATAGATCAAGAATAATTACGGTGCTGTCCTTATTTTCTATATATATATGCATGTTAGATTGATGCTTTGAACTTGTATATATTGATAATTCAGTTCCCGCCACTGTGTTCATCATATATCTGAACAAATAATAAGTTCAGGTACATGTTAAACACCGTAGCGGGAACCGATAGCACTAACAATAATCAGTTTGTATTGACAAAACATATATTCACTTTTATAAAATATGTTTTTTCACATGCAGCTAATGTCATCTTTTCACATTGTCTTACAGTGACTGTGTCTCAGATGATGTCTCAGATATCCAATATGTCGGTTGTTTTTCGCTTCATGCACAATAACTGACACAGAGACACCATTTATAGTTTCATCATTTTGTTTTATTTATTATCATGTACTTTTAGAGTTATCTCTCTTTGACACAATGTTCACCTTTTTAGCTCGACTATTCGAAAAATAGTTAGAGCTTATGTAGTCACCCCGGCGTCGGCGTCAGCGTCACCTACACCTACATTTCCTCTTGAATTACTTAGTTAATTGTCACTGGTTAAGGTTTTTAGTCAAGCTTGTATATGGAATACTCCTGGCCCTACATCAACCATACTTGGACAACTTTATCTCCTAGTGATGTACATCAACAACCCCTGACCTATATTTGACATTGACCTACATTTAACCTTGAATTACTTAGTTTATTCCCCTTCGTTAAGGTTTTAGTCAATCTTGGTTAAGGTTTTTAGTCAAGCTTGTACATGGAATACTATTGTTCATACAGACACCATACTTGGACAACCTTTTCTCATTGGGATGTACATCAATAACCCCTGATCTATATTTGACCTTGACCTACATTTCCTCTTTAATTACTTAGTTAATTCCTCTTGGTTAATGTTTTTAGTCAAGCTTGTAGATGAAATACTCCTGGCCCTACACCAACCATGCTTGGACAACTTCATCTCCTAGTGATGTACATCAACAACCCCTGACCTATATTTGACATTGACCTACATTTAACCTTGAATTACTTAGTTAATTCCCCTTGGTTAAGGTTTTTAGTCAACCTTGGTTAAGGTTTTTAGTCAAGCTTGTACATGGAATACTATTGTGCATACAGACACCATACTTGGACAACCTTTTCTCATAGGGATGTACATCAATAACTCCTGATCTATATTTGACATTGACCTACATTTAACCTTGAATTACTTAGTTAATTCCCATTGGTTAAGGTTTTTAGTCAACCTTGGTTAAGGTTTTTAGTCAAGCTTGTAGATGGAATACTATTGTGCATACAGACACCATACTTGGACAACCTTTTCTCATAGGGATGTACATCAATAACCCCTGATCTATTTTTGACCTTCACCTACATTTCCTCTTGAATTACTTACTTAATTCCCCTTGGTTAAGGTTTGTACTCAAACTTGGTTAAGGTTTATAGTCAAGCTTGGTTAAGGTTTTTAGTCAAGCTTGTAGATGGAATACTATTGTGCATACAGACACCATACTTGGACAATCTTTTCTCATAGGGATGTACATCAATAACCCCAGATCTATATTTGACCTTGACCTACATTTCCTCTTGAATTACTTACTTAATTCCCCTTGGTTAAGGTTTGTACTCAAACTTGGTTAATGTTTTTAGTCAAGCTTGTAGATGGAATACTATTGTGCATACAGACACCATTCTTGGATAACTTTTTCTCATAGGGGTGTACATCAATAACCCCTTACCTATATTTTACCTTGACCTACATTTAACCTTGAATTACTTAGTTATTTCCCCTTGGTTAAGGTTTGTACTCAAACTTGGTTAAGGTTTATAGTCAAGCTTGTATATGGAATACTCGTGGGCCTACAGCTACCATACCTGGACAACTTCATCTCCTAGTGATGTACATCAATAATCCCTGACCTATATTTGACATTGACCTACTTTTACCGTTGGATTACTTAGTTATTTCCAATTGGCAAAGGTTTTTAGTCAAGCTTGTATATGTAATACTCCTGGACCTACAACAACCATACTTGGAAAACATCATCTCCTAGTGATGTACATCAATAACCACTGACCTATATCTGACATTGACCTACTTTTAACCTTGAATTACTTAGTTAATTTCCCTCGGTTAAGGTTTTTAGTCAACCTTGGTTAAGGTTTTTATGCGGGCCGCGGCCACCTTCTTTGTCAAGCTATGTGTACATCGACAACCCTCGTAGTCGAGCTATGCTGTTCTCCTACATCTCTTGTTTATGTAGGTCTTTGTCCGGAACATAAGTTACATGGGGCAAACGGCAAACTGGGTTTATGGGATTTGTGGCCGAAGATCCAGATAAAATAACACACTGCTGTACATAGCCTGATAACGATCTATAGTCCTTTTTAAAAGCCTGACGGGTGATTCATTGATGGAATCACGAGCGGTGCAGATCCTGGTCAGACTATGCAGGATGCACAGGTTGATCTGGATCTACACTAATCGTAAAACCCATAACCCCCATTTATCCAGTCACACCCATAGTTAAGTTCATTTCAGGACCATAATTCGCATACCGATTAGAGCATCGTCTTGCCACTTCATACATATATATGTACAATATTGCCGAGCGGTGCGTCGTGTACAATAGAGATTGTTCTTTTTGTTTTACTTTTGGAATTAACAACTTTACTTTTGAGGAAATATTGTACTTCACACGAGTTATTTTCATTTGACGTAGTGTTCACCTCCTAGTTGCTTCGGTTCTTGTTCGGAGCATATCACTCAGAATGTTTGCATGACTTCGTGCATGTTACTACATAATGTTCTAGATTGCTGTTGCCCATGGCCACTAGCTGTACATGTATAGAGCTTTCGCTGATATATTATGTTGGTGCCATGGGACATATGTGTCCCATATGAAGGTAGCTACAAGCGTTGCCTACGATATGGTTGAGATATCGTAGCGAAGTAGCAATTTTGTTTCTAATATGAAGGCAGCAGTGATCAGTAACATCAGTAGAGCATTAAAACTTACTGTACATGAAGCAAATATTTTGTGGAATTCGGTTAAGCTATATAGTAAACTAAAGCTAAATAATATATATATATAATCAAATGGGTGTTTTCTAACCTATTGCTAAAAATATGCATTATTGTCAGTTTTCAAATCGAGCCCGGCCATGAAACTATTAGGTGCGTGCGTAAATGTAATAGGGTCTGCCTAAATGGCGTAATTAGGAAAAATGAAGGATAATGGAGAAAATGACGGAAAATGATGGCTAATTGGGGAAATGAAGGATAGTAACGGGATAATTGGGAAATTACGTCGTTATGGTGGATAATGGCAATTTATTTAGAGATAATGGCGATTTGTTTATGGATACAGATAGAAAATGATGGATCAAGACCACCCGAATGATGCTGGTCAAGGTCACACCGAATATATGGTGGGTAATGGTGATTGTTTAGGGATAGTGATGGTAAATGACGGGTGTATGGTGGATATTGGTGATTTTTGTGTCACCCACGATAGTGGAAAGTGAGACATAGCGGTCACAATTCCGGCGTCGTCGTCAATGTTGGACCTATTTTTTACGTAAGTCCAAATAGCGCAAATATCTTGATCCGTTAGTCGGATCATTACCAAACTTCACCAATGGCTTCGGCACATCGATAACTCTCCATCCAGTGTCATTCGGGTGGCATTGACATTTACATTGGCGACTTAACCGTTGTGTCAATAAGTTTGAACGTACATCAAAATTTCGCATATCTACTGATACATTTGTTGGATGTGCGCCAAACTTCATCAATACTGTTTTTACATTGATATCTAACCACCCTAATGTCTGTTCCACGTTTTGCTGCCGACAAACTTTTGGCTATGACAGACATTAAACTAAAACATATTTAAATGTAAGAACTTTTTCATCAATAACAAAACAGTCAGCCTCCCTTTATTATTTGTATTTGATGAAATTCCATCAAATATGGATTTTAATCTGAAAAGAAAAATTCCTCTTGGGAATTTAACATGGGATAAAATGAGCTGGGGAGAATTAAAAAAACGGGGGTAAAATGGAAATTGACCCCTAAGCCTAGCTAGATAGCTTGGAAATGATGTAAATAAGCAAACAAACGTTAGAAAATCGGTTCAAAGGTACCAACATTATTTAAAAATCGATGTTTAACTACATTTACCATGTTAAATTCCCATAGGAAATGTGTATATGGATATTTTATGGAATTTCATCAAATATTTTTATGGAAGGTGTCTTTTTGTTCCGAGTGAAAACGTATTGACATTTAAATAATTTTTAGTGTTAACGTGTTTAATAGCCAACAGTTCGTCGGCAGTAATATGTGGAACAGAACTATAGGTCATTCGGGTGACCTTGGCCTTGTGTTCTCGAAATATAGGTGAAGTATTTCAATACTAGGATGTACGTCAAAATTTCGTATATGTTCGGTAAACTTCATGTGTAGCTTACTTAAATTGATACATAACCACAATTGGGTCTAGCACCATTATCCCTAAAAAATCACACAATTACACTTAAAGGTACATATCCACGTAGGCACACAATGCTCTTTATATCAAAGACATCACCTGATACATTTTCTGGCAAACTAAACATTCATTCACCATTACCCCACGTATTTATGGCATTGTTATGCATATTATATCGGACGTAAATTGCCATGCTGAAATGAGGGGCGATACCCGTGTTTCTTTACAATGTTAACGGACATTAAGTACTATCTACAGAGCCGTAGCCAGAGGTAAAAATCTACCGAGGCAAATCTTATGAAACGTGTATCCATTGGGAGCGCGTAGCGCGAACCGCATCGTAAACAAATATCGGCAAAATTTCTACCGAGGCAACTGCCTCGGTTCGCCTCAACGTGGCTACGGCCCTGGCATCAACGTGGCTATGGCCCTGATCTATGTTCTTTATTTATTTTTTATGTGCAATGATCATACTTTATGATCTGTGGAAAATATTTTTTTTCAGGTGACGCATTTAATTAGCATAAATAATTAAAAAACAGCATGTCTCATTTGCATATGAAAATAACCTGATACCACTGCGAGTCACTACCACTACTACTAAATGGTTATATATGTATAGCGGGCACTCGTAATTTTTAGAACTGATGTAATAGTGACACAAGTATACACTTGTTTACTTCCTATAAAGAACAGCTTCTGTCTACGGAGGGGCATATGTACCTTTAACTGTCAGTTTCACCATTATCAGTCATTTTCCACACTATATATAACCAGGCCCAAACCGCCAGGTGGACTGGTTTGTTAACTGGCCATTCCATTGGTGTCATGTCATCGTGTAAAGTACTTCATTGTGATTTGTTTTTCCTGCTGGGGCTGTTATTTTCTCGGTAGTTATTTTTTTTCTGTTTTCTGGTAGATCTATCTTTTTCTCTATTTTATTTTAGTACATAACTCTGTTCTAAACTGCACATTATACGGACTCACTTAATAAATGATAAATGGCCACCGATGATAAATGGCCACCCCTTAATCATGACCTAGTACTGTAAATATAGCCCTTTGTACCATGAAGATTCGTCAGTATAAACGTTGGTGCTCCTATTGGAAGGAGGTAAATACAGAGACAAGAAGGACCAGGGTGCTCCTATAAGAAAGAGTACAACTATATCATTGGACATGCATTCAAATTAAACCTATATTTTAAATAATGTAGATCCAGAGCAGATCTAGAATAGCTGCATATTGTGGGAAAATATGTCTCGTAACATCTAAGCAGAGAATAGCCAAACTATGAGGTAAATGGTTATAGATTATACAGAATAACATCAATGGTGGTGGATCACTTTGCAAATCCTCCGATTGCTGCTGTACACTGGACAAATACAGTATGCTTTAAATGTTGCACAGTTCTTTCTGTCATTTGGGTAAATTGTCTATATTTATCAGTGTGAAATGCATTGCCACAAAATGTCAACGCTGGAATGTCAAAAACATGAATAACAACAACAACAACATCCAATCAAAACAACGAACTGTTGTCAGACTTGATTGTGTGTTCCTAATATTGTTCGCGATCAGATGTTTTAAATAGTGCATTTAGATCTATGTTGCCAAGTGATATTTTACTAGATGTTGTAATTAATATTGTGATAGTAATGTATTAACTGCATGGTTTATGATGAGAAAAAAAACCAATGGCAGGGGCTGGAAAAAATGTGGCTGTGACTGGACAAATGGGGTTTTAATCTATGGGTTTTGGGACCAGACAGGGTAGATCCTGATCAGCCTGTGCATCCGTACCGTCTGATCAGGATATGCACTGTTCATCATTCCACCAATCAACACACAGTATGTTTCTAACAAGAAATATAACATCGTTATCATGTTACAGGATAGCTGCAATAAATCGCCTCCGATAAGTTATCTACGCGAGAGTTATGGAGCGAGGTAGCACTTTTGTTTCTAGTTACAGGAGCGTGCTATTTGATCACAAATATCAGCGTTACAAGTTTGACAAGAGCCGGGATCGAGTTTGGGAGTTCGTTTCTCATTCCATGATATTAATATATCGACGGCCAATTAAGATTGTATTGACATTTTAAGACTCACATGAACGGAGGTGTAAAGTTGGGGCTGCAACAATCCTCCTCAACCTCATACCCCTCTATTTCACATTGGTGTTAATATTTATTTTTTGCTACTATGTTCAACCGGACTGTCATTTCTTGTTATCAACATCGTCACCATCTGCAGCTGTTTATTTCCATATTTGTCACTATCAAAGTGAGACATGATGACACCGTTAGGTGGAGGTTGTGGTTGCAAGTTCTACCACCCCAATGGAGTTCCTTTCACATAGGTTTAAATGTATGCATTTGAAAGGAAACACGTACACGGTATTAACTTGGATTGTATTGAAAGATAAGACTTAAAAGAATCCTCCCAACTTTACTGTTCCCAGGCGATACACGTGTTGATCCTAAATCGGTGTGATTAACTTGTTTTATTCTTCTAACATCGTGATTTTCGTATTGATTAAATGGAGAAACCGAAGAAAAGAGATCCATGATAATCTGCGAACATAACTACCAGAAAGAAATATCCATGGCAACTGTAATGTTGTTGCACCTGTTCACTTGTTTCACGGACTGTGCAAAACGTGTCACAGACCATGACAGAAACGCATCCTAGCGCCTGCTTCAGTGAACCTCAATGTAAATGAAACACGCCATGCGATTTTGTACCTTCAGACATCTGCGTAATTTCATTAAATACGTTTCATAAATAAAGTAAAAAGATGACAAGATTACATGCGGAGTATAATTCCACATGTAACCTGACAATTTTGTCAACTTTAACGCCATTTTCGGAAAATATTGCAACTTTTATAAACGTATTTCATGAAATTACGCAGATTGGAAGTCCGAAGGTATAAAATACCATGGCGCGTGTCTCATTAATGTGACACGCTTTGTACCAAATCTACATATTTCATATGAAATAGGTACTGCCTATGACGGGCGACGTTTGTATGAAACTAAATTTACAAATTGATAACTTTACCATGATGTTAGTATGCTAGTATGCTACGGACGGTACGGGAGTATTGCATAGCTACTTCCCGCAACTACCATGTCACAACTTCTCTATGCTAATTAAATTCTCTATATTCTCTATATCCTTGCGTTAGTTTCTTCTTTGGGTATCTTGTTATCTATTCTAAATCATTTGAAATTGAAATCAAAACACACACCAAGTCACTAGTGAAGTCGTAGGCTCTGTTTTGAATACAGAGATGAACAGACTGAATCGATGTTCAATGGTCACAAACGTATAACAATAACATTGTCATCATGGCGTTTCTCAATTGTTTAACTCATTTCATGCGAACGCCCTTTGGAGAAATGTTGATTTTTTAAAAATGCTCTTCAATGAAAAGTAAGTGGGTTACAATGACAATTCTTTCCCAGAATGACCTCTCATTGGACTCAAATGATGTGGCGCTATGAAATTGCGAACAAATTTCGCCTGTAAAATTTCATTTTTTTCCGGGGTTTTAAAGGGCGCGAGCGCCCTTTGGAGAAATGTTGATTTTTAAAAAATGCTCTGCAATGAAAAGTAAGAGGGTTACAATGACAATTCTTTCCCAGAATGACCTCTGACTGGACTCAAATGATGTGGCGCTATGAAATTGCGAAACAATTGCGACTGGAACATTTCATTTTTGTCAGAGGTTTTAAAGGGCGCCGCGCACTTTGAAGAAATGTTGATTTTTTATAAATGCTCTGGAATCAAAAGTAAGTGGGTTACAATGACAATTCTTTCAAATGATGTGGCGCTATGAAATTGCGAAAAAAATGCGACTGGAAAATTTCATTTTTTTCCGAGGTTTTAAAGAATGGATAAGGTTTTGGAGAAATGTTGATTTTTTAAAAATGCACTGGAATGAAGCGCCCTTTGGAGAAATGTTGATTTTTTAAAAATGCTCTGGAATGAAAAGTAAGTGGGTTACAATGACAATTCTTTCCCAGAATGACCTCTGACTAGACTCAAATGATGTGGCGCTATGAAATTGCGAAAAAATTGCGACTGGAAAATTTCATTTTTTCCGAGGTTTTAAAGGGCGCGAGCACCCTTTGGAGAAGTTTTGATTTTTTAAAAATGCTCTGGAATGAATGGGTTACAATGACAATTCTTTAACAGAATGACCTCTGACCGGACTCAAATGATGTGGCGCTATGAAATTGCGAAAAAATTGCGACTGGAAAATTTCATTTTTTTTCCGAGGTTTTAAAGTGCGCGCCATTTGGAGAAATGTTGATTGTTTAAAAATGCTCCAGAATGAAAAGTAAGTGGGATACAATGACAATTCTTTAACAGAATGACCTCGAGAAAAAAACTTGCGGTTTTTGAGATTTCCGACAGGTCCGGATATGGGAGAAAATGCCATTTTTTACCATTTTCCCTAAAATGCTTTAAAATGAAAACTACATGGGCTAAGCTGCTAATTTTTGGTTATAAATCATCTGGAAATGTGCATGAATCAGATTTTATGAAAAATAAGGCGAGAAAACAACTTGCGGTTTTTTGAAGATTTCCGACAGGTCCGGATATGGGAGAAAATGCCTTTTTTTACCATTTTCCCTAAAATGCTTTAAAATGAAAACTACATGGGTCAACTGCTAATTTTTGGTGATAAATCATCTCACTGGCTAATTTTTGGTGATAAACCATCTGGAAGGGTGCATGAATCAGATTTTATGAAAAATAAGGCGAGAA
The DNA here is from genome assembly GCA_029237695.1 of Conchocele bisecta. Classification (NCBI taxonomy): domain Eukaryota; kingdom Metazoa; phylum Mollusca; class Bivalvia; order Lucinida; family Thyasiridae; genus Conchocele; species Conchocele bisecta. The sequence goes on from CM055270.1 coordinate 35,075,191, forward strand.
AAAAGCTTGCGGTTTTTGAGATTTCCGACAGGTCCGGATATGGGAGAAAATGCCTTTTTTTACCATTTTCCCTAAAATGCTTTAAATTTAAAATGAAAAACTACATGGGGCTAAGCTGCTAATTTTTGGTTTATAAATCATCAGGAAGGGTGGATGAATCAGATTTTATGAAAAATAAGACGAGAAAAAAATTGCAGTTTTTGAGATTTCCGACAGGTCCGGATATGGGGGAAAATTCATTTTTTTTCCATTTTTCCCTAAAATGCTTTAAAATGAAAATACATGGGCTAAGCTGCTAATTTTTGGTTTATATAAATCATCAGGGTAGGGAAAAAATGCGTTTGAATCAGATTTATTTTATGAAAAATAAGGCTAGAAAAAATATTGCGGTTTTTGAGATTCGAACAGTTAAGAAAATTAATTTGTTTACCATTTTCCCCTTTTTATAAAATGCTTAAAAAATTTGAAAACCTACTAAACATGGGCTCTAAGCTGCTAATAATTTTAGGTGATAAATTATGTGGAAGGGTGCATGAATCAGATTTTATGAAAAATAAGGCTAGAAAAAACTTGTGGTTTTTGAGATTTCCGACAGGTAAGAAAATTATTTTTTTTACCATTTTCCCTAAAATGCTTTAAAATGAAAACTACATGGGCTAAGCTGCTAATTTTTGGTTATAAATCATCAGGAAGGGTGCATGAATCAGATTTTATGAAAAATAAGGCTAGAAAAAAACTTGCGGTTTTTGAGATTTCCGACAGTTAAGAAAATTAATTTGTTTACCATTTTCCCTAAAATGCTTTAAAATGAAAACTACATGGGCTAAGCTGCTAATTTTAGGTGATAAATTATCTGGAAGGGTGCATGAATCAGATTTTATGAAAAATAAGGCTAGAAAAAAACTTTTGGTTTTTGAGATTTCCGACAGGTAAGAAAATTATTTTTTTTACCATTTTCCCTAAAATGCTTTAAAATGAAAACTACATGTGCTAAGCTGCTAATTTTAGGTGATAAATCATCAGGAAGGGTGCATGAATCAGATTTTATGAAAAATAAGGCGAGAAAAAAACTTGCGGTTTTTGAGATTTCCGACAGGTCCGAATATGGGAGAAAATGAAATTTTTTACCATTTTCCCTAAAATGCTTTAAAATGAAAACTACATGGGCTAAGCTGCTAATTTTTGGTTATAAATCATCAGGAAGGGTGCATGAATCAGATTTTATGAAAAATCAGGCTAGAAAAAAACTTGCGGTTTTTGAGATTTCCGACAGTTAAGGAAAATTAATTTGTTTACCATTTTCCCTAAGATGCTTTAAAATGAAAACTACATGGGCTAAGCTGCTAATTTTAGGTGATAAATTATCTGGAAGGGTGCATGAATCAGATTTTATGAAAAATAAGGCTAGAAAAAAACTTGTGGTTTTTGAGATTTCCGACAGGTAAGAAAATTAATTTGTTTACCATTTTCCCTAAAATGCTTTAAAATGAAAACTACGTGGGCTAAGCTGCTAATTTTTGGTGATAAATCATCTGGAAGGGTGCATGAATCAGATGTTATGAAAAATAAGGCGAGAAAAAAACTTGCGGTTTTTGAGATTTCCGACAGGTCCGGATATGGGAGAAAATGCCTTTTTTTACAATTTTCCCTAAAATGCTTTAAAATGAAAACTACATGGGCTAAGCTGCTAATTTTTGGTGATAAATCATCTGGAAGGGTGCATGAATCAGATGTTATGAAAAATAAGGCGAGAAAAAAACTTGCGGTTTTTGAGATTTCCGACAGGTCCGGATAGGGGAGAAAATGTAATTTTTTAACCATTTGCCCTAAAATGCTTTAAAATG
>CM055270.1:35077534-35115666 GCA_029237695.1 Conchocele bisecta
AAGCAAACTACATAAGTGTAAGAGCTTGTTTTCTAATCCTGTTCTCAATTGTATGTATATATATATATCACTTGCCACAACTTGAAATAAATATTGTTTAAACTAAACTATTCAATAATTGCTGTCTGCTGATGTGTAAACCGCAGTGTGATTTTATTTTACCCAATTCAAATTTTGAAATACATGTATAGAGAATTCAGAAATGACAGAGTGACAATACTCAATTACTATCATGAACAGGCATTATCAGATATAGTTAAACTAGATGGCCGCGGCCCACATGTCGTTCCCGCTGAGGCTTTGATAGTACACTGAAAAACTTTAACCCGGACACACGTACGTTTGTTTTTTGGGGTTTAACGGCCTATCAATAGCTAAGGTCATTTAAGGCCGGGTCAATGGGTTTAGTACTAAATCCCAAAATCAGAACCGAATATTTACAATAACAAACTATATATTCAGCCCTGAAATCAGAATAATCCTGATCTGATGCCAGGTCCTCGCCACACCAGAATCACTTAGCCCCTCCCAAAAGCAGTAGGACCAGTAATAATCTTACTACTTTTATAATGGGTAATAACCAATTCAACTCCCAGGTAACTAAAGAGCCAAAGATAAAAAAGTAGGGCCAAACCAGGCAAGTAGTATAGAGGGAGTCAAAAATGATACCACCTAACGGTGGCATCATTTCTCCACCCATCTATACTACTCCACCACCCCAAAAAATCAAAAAAATAGTTAACGATGAAATTGTCTCCCACCAACCACGAAATATTCAAAATTGGTGTCATAAATACTCAATGTTTTTTTCACGTCCAATTGAACATATAAATTTATAATTGGTTATAATAAAATATTATAACAAAATGGATAATAAAATACACAACGAATTGGACGTTTATTAATGATTTGGATGAAGGATTTTACGCTGTTGTTTCTACAGTATTAAAACACGGTAAAATGACAATACTATGTGATATCGAATACATGAAATATCAGCGTAATTTATTACGCTGCGATAAAAACGTTGCATTTACAATATTAAACCGGCAATTATGTCGCCGGTATAAGTATCAAATTTATATAATGAAGCGACTAAATAGGATAGGAGAAACACTACCGAAACATTATCAAACTAATTTTATAAAACAGTTTAAAATCAAAGATTCGTTTACGGATATGCGTTTCTACAATATCGCTTTTAACGAAGAAATTGGAAATTATTAGAAGAAATTGAAAATTATTGAACAGAACTAATTTATGTTATAAGCAGACGACAATGTTCCAATTACACGTGTTATGAACATGTAAATTAGGTGTCCATTTTATAGAGAGATTACACGATTAGGTCTATCGCGTATAAAGATATTAATAATTTGTAAAAAAAAAAAATAACAAAAGCCTCCACTCGTGCACAACACCCCCAGCGACTGGGCAGATTTCTAGCCCGGCACCCAGCCACTGGGGTGTTGGGACCTTTCTTAAGCCCACGCATCTGTTGGCTCACATTCTGGGTCGCCTTGAACCCCATTGCCAATTCCTCTATTAAGAGAAACCAGCGAAGTAGACGAGCCTATGTGTGAATTTGGTTTCCGAAATTGCAAAGCTCTTAGGCAGAAATCTTATTTTAGGCCGGCACCTTTGAGCTACACAATTACATCGCCAAATACACACATATGCATAGACTGCTACCATTAAACAGACGAGACGGACGTCATACCGGATCAACAACATAGCACACACGAGATGAGACCAATTGTTGTAAGGTCAACAAACATATATATACTCATCAGTTTCCTATACAACATACAAATGGTGTGCATATTATAATTATTTATTAATACCTATTGGCGAAAGAAAACATGTGATGGTTCGTTATTTTGTTAATTTTATAATTAATTTTATATTTTTTTTTAATAATTTAAAGCTGAACACTCCCTAATTATTACATAGTAATTAATTTATGTTGTAACGACAATGTTTCAATTACACGGGTTATGGCCCATGCGTAAATTGATAGCCGAGGTAAAACAGAGCCGATAATTCTCAGTGAAAAACACATGTTGTATAGGTATGTAAATTTGTTTACTGCACCAATATAATTTTGAAAAAAAAAATTAGGAAAATTAAGAATTTTTTTTTTTTTTAAATTATTATTTTTATTTTTATTTATTTATTATTATTTTTAGTAGTATAGAGGGTGGTATCATTTTGACTCCCTCTATACTTTTTTTTAAATTTTTTTTAATTATTTTATAATGGTGCTGTAACATTTCCTCCGACTTTATTTCCAAGTTTTACCCTAAATTTATCCCAATCAGTACACTCAATTTTTGGCATGGTGGTCGCGCGCCTTGATCCTTATATCATTTTTTAATCTTCATATCTCCCCATTTCTTCCACCACGGATTCAAACTCTAAATTTGATATTTTCTTATCGGCCAACGCTTTGGACACCATAACGTCGATGCTATTTTTCTTAGACCTAGCGAGAACGGATATTCTATCATGTTTTCTACTTTTTTTCTCGAGTTTTCCACCCGCCGCCCTAATTACATACAAAACGTGTTCCAGATAAAACGGTAATTCCACTCAAAACCCCTGCAAGTGGAATCATTACAATTGTAGATAGCGTTGCAGCAGTCCCCGCCCCACACAACACAGAAACACTTGCCAGAACCGTACTAGATGCTTCAGCTATGTTTGCCGCGCGCCTATATTTATTAGAGTGTCTTTTTCTATTTGCACATTCTCTAACTAAAATATCCTGCATAGCGACGATATTATTCAACCTAAAATCTGAACTTTTTTCGTTAATTGAATACAGTGTTGGTGGAGTTGAATACAGTGTTGGTGGAGTGGTATTGAGAGTTGGATACAGTGTTGGTGGATCGGTATTGACAATTGGAAGCGGTGATTCGTTCATAGTTAAATTTATTTCAATAATATTAGTATTTACACAATAAGTTCAATTAACAATGAGACAATAGTGGAAGAACTCTCTGAGTCACCGATTTTTTTTCGTAACAAAGTTAATAACACTACCTTGGGAAAGTCTAATTCGATCATCACCGGAGAACGAAACCACCGTCGAACTATCTCCAGAGATTTTAGTGACTCCAACCCCCGTTCTTCCCCATCTACTACAATATTTATCGCGACCGCGCCCACAGGTTTACCATTAGCATTAAACCGAGCAGACCGCCATTTGGATAACTTCACCTGCAGCTGTCATAGTGTATCCCCCATATTTATTACTCGCTTTGGCACCGAACGAATATTCATAGTGCCCCACAACCAATGGGCCCCGCTTCTCAGCCCAAACTGTTATGACACGTTTTGGTGTTTTATTGTTTTCAACTATTCCGGCAAGCGCATTGTTTGCGTTATATGCCTCAGTAACGAATCTCATAAGAGGCCTCCTCAAGAGCTTTGGTCGCGGCTATACGATCATGTTTCAGTTTATCGGTTATTTTTTCATCTAGTTCAGTAAGTGTCGCTTCTCTGTTGAGAGAGTCCTCTAAGCGCAACGCATCATAAGCCTCCGTAATGGTTGCCTGGTGGTCTTCTAAGGCTTTACAATACCCGACCGGGTCTCTTTTTGAAATTCGGTTATTTTTTCATCTAGTTTAGTAAGTGTCGCTTCTCTGTTGATAGAGTCCTCTAAGAGCAACACCCTATAAGCCTCCGTAATATCCGCCTGGTGGTCTTCTAGGGCTTTATCAATACCCGTTCGGACTCCATCAAGATCAAACCGGGTCTCTTTTTTAAATTCGGTTATTTTTTCATATAGGTCAGTAAGTGCCGCTTCTCTGTTGAGAGAGTTCTCTGAGCGTAACGCCCCATAAGCCTCCGCAATGGCCTCTTTGTGGTCTTCTCGGACCCCCTCAACCCCAGACCTGGCTCTTTTTATTCGGCTATTTTTTCATCTAGTTCGGTAAGTGTCGATTCTTTCTGTGAGAGTACTCTCTAAGCGCAACGCATCATAAGCCTCCGCAATGGCCTCTTGCAAGGTTAGACTGGTGGTCTTCTCGGACTTTATCAATACCCGACCGGGTCTCTTTTCGAAATTTGGTTATTTTTTTATCTAGTTCAGTAAGTGCCGCTTCTCTGATGAGAGAGTCCTCTGAGCGCAACACCTCATAAGCCTTCAGAAGGTCCGTCCTGGTGGTCTTCTCGTGCTTTCTCAATACCCGACGTGGCCTCATTTCGAAAATCGATTATTTTCTCGTCTAATTCAGCAAGTGTAGCTTCTTTGCTGAGAGAGTCTTCTAAGCGCAACGCATCATAAACCTCCGTAATGTCAGCCTTACGGTCTTCTCGGGCTTTATCAATCCCCAACCGGGCCTCTTTTCTAAATTTGGTTATTTTTTTACCTAGTTCGTTTAGTTCCGTATGCGTTTCTTCACGACTTTGTGTATTCACAGCCAGGGCATATTCTCTAAGTTGTGATAGTAGGACTCTTGTGAATCTCGTCCGTGGCCTCGATATAGTTCTATTAATCAAGGCCTTTGTTTTTTGGGTAGTTAAAAAGTCGACCCCCTCTGTCGGGATGAATCCCCCTTCTGGCAGGTTCCAAATTATTTGAATTTGTCACCCAATCGGAAGAACTATCTGGTCCGTATATACTCATAATGTTGATAATATATATTACGAACATGCGTTTAATTCTAATTTTCTTAAAATTAATTAATTTGAAATTTCTAGGACGACCGAAATCGGGTAATCGTTCTTCAACTCTCGCCCTTTATCATCAAGAATATAAATCTTCAACTCGTGGATGTGTCCCGATTCCAAAACTTTCATCTCGGGGTGTGGGAAGTCTAACGTTACAGTCTCGCCATAGAAATCAATCGCTGGCGGGCACAGTTTTCAGTAATGTGCTGGGGGATCCGTCTATCGTGTTGTACGATGTGTTCACCCGATCCAGGTGCACCTGAGAGTTTTCGTGACGGCGAAGTTTACTGGGGTATCGCCGTGGTGCACTCCCACGGGGAAGACAAACATCAACGGGGTACTAAGCCCTTCATTCTCGTTGTAAGGGGGTGCAAATTTAAATCCTAACATTGAGGCCAACCCCCGGGAGATCTCTAATTTTTTATCAACGTCCAATGTCGCAATCCCCGTGGCTTTTGAGACTGTGAGAGTGACATTATCAGGCATATTCCTTGCGATTATAAAGCTTGGACATCTCTGACACCCCAAAGGCCGGGAAGTAATCCGGCAGATATTTCCCGAAAGCGTCTCACTACTTCTGCAGTACTATCGGCGTCCTGTAGATCTAAAGGATCTAAGGGTCTGATATACTCGTACGTTTTGAGGTTTTTCCACCCGACCGTGAACGTGATTGATCTAAGGCCTACCCGGCGTTTTCCGCAGCAGTTGTCTATTAATTTTTGAAGTTCACAACTCCCTTTTTGAACATTAGTTATAGTAGCAAACATAATAATATCTTTCAATGGATACCAAAGCATTTAGCTTTAACTCTAATGTAAAGTACGCGGTCGGAGGTAAATACACACAAAAAGACGTTGTTAACCGCCTTGTACACCCAACCGTAACGGTTAGACCGGACAGTGGCTTTGCCACCACAAAATTCCCTAACATCTTTGAACAATATAGGTTGCCCAAGATTACTACGATGGAGGTGGTAAACGGCTGGAAAGCAACACCGATGCAGTTTTGGCAGAACCAAATAAATAAATTTCGCTGTATGTGCGCAACAGCCGGGTGTGGAGTTTCACATCAAGACCATCTGACATCCAAGAATGTCATGCTCCGAAGTGTCTACAACTTTCACGTGTATTATACTATTAGGAGGATTCTCAAAGAACTAGGTATTTCACTACCTCAAGACGACGCCTGGGATCCCATTTCCAACACATATAACCGTATGGCCTTTGAAAGACTGTGTAACGAATTTTACGTTTCAAAAGACGCGGACTGGAGACAGAAAGCATTTCCTACCAGCACCGGCCTCGGGGACGTTCTCATTCACGGCCAGTCGGGAATTGGACACAGACTGATTTTAGACACGATCACTCCGGTGACCACATCGTCAGTCGGAACGCCGGGAATTTTGACCCGCGACTATGACTTTCGGGACGGAAGTGTCTGGAGGTCGACACTGTGGCGTGTTTTCTTGTAAAATGTTACCTCCGAAACTGGCTCACGTCGATTACATACAGCAGGCTGCTGAGGTTCAGAACGCGTGGGGTAACATTTATGTTAGATACGGGTCTAGGGTTCACGCAGGCGGGGTTACTCGCGTCAACGACTCCATTTCGCACGTTACGTCTGGGCCATTCTCGGCGCACAAAAACAAACTCGCAGTTCTATACTGGGCATGGGAACAGCGTTTGATGCACAAAAAACAATTTTTGGCACTTGTAGAGGACGCCATCTCAGCTAGGGTGGACCTGGAGAAGGCGATCCAGAATTATCAAGACGTTTTACAGAATGCCAGCACCCCAGTAGACTATGTATTTGGAATAGGTCTTTATATGGCGCGAGCAATATGATACTACGAGACGACCCGGTTGACGGTTACAATAATCATATCGTAATCGCCACCGCCAATCAAAAAATCGGCCACAACGGTAACGTGAACACGGATATCATCAAGCGCACCCCCCAACAGTGGAACGATTTCATAAAACACAAAATGGATACACCTCCCCCAATTCGTAAATCGAACCCAGTACCCCCAATTCGTAAATTGGATGCACCATCGAGTTCCATCAACAGACCAATCGCGATTGGAAAAACACCAATCATCAACAATGTTGAAATTGGAAAGCACAACACACGAGGAGGAGAAATTGGGTCTCGTCATCGCCCTCGTGGCGATCGGATTATTTACGCTTTGGTTGTAGGAACTCTCTGACAGAGAATAATAGGAGACCGGCGATTGCCACGATTAAAGCCCAGGTATTTTTGGCTAGCCATCCGGCCGTTTTTGATAATATAGATAGCAAGTAAGAAACGATACTTCCGATCAGTCCAGGTAGTGTGGCAGCCGCCTTTCCAGCTAATTTAGCTAGAAGACTGGCGAGGGCTTTTAGTTGTTTTTTTTATCCACTCCTTGGCTCCACCGGGTGCTGGTGCTGGTGCTGGTGCTGGAGCGGGTGGTAGCGCCGCACCACCAGTGAAAGTTAGAACTATGGTCGATATAGTCATACCGATAGCAACGAGGATGCTTGCTATCGTGACGCCCTGCTCTCTGAACAGAGTGCGAAGACGCTCACCGAGTGTCGTCTCCTCGTGCAGGACCCTCGAGATTGATTCGCGGATCCGACTTATTTGTGTGCGGAGAGCCTCACGGTTAGCCGAGGCGGCCTCCAAGCGAGCTTCTCTTTCATCCCGCAAAGACCGCAGGAGTTTGTTGATCCGCTCGGTAGATTCTCTATCGTCACCGGCTTCCTCCAGTTTTCTTTCTTCTAGCGCGATATGTTCATCCAGCGCCGTGAGTTTGGAGAGGTTAAGGACCAGTTCGCCCCGGACCGTTTGTAGAGCCTTATCGAGTCCACGGAGTTCTCGAAGAGGTAACGGTGGGTCATCGTTGAGTATTTTTCCCAATTGTGATTGCACGCTGAACGTGGTCTCCATCGTGTTAATAACGTCGGTGGCTATTTTAGGGACCTCGCTGAGCTCGACCGTTTCTATCGCGGTGGCCGTCTTCGCTATAGTTTCGTCGGTAGACTTTAGGGCTCTACAGCGCGGGCCGGTATAATTGTTTTACCCCTCTTCCAATCCGTGAAGCCTAGTTCGTCCCTTATGGAGTTGGCCACGCCGGTATCCGGCAATGGTGTTTAGCGATAGGGGTTTTTCCGGTCCTCGTGTTGACTAATGGGAGATTTAGTGCTGCTCTTAGTCGCAATTTACCGCTAATAAATTTGAACTTGGAGTAGTCGCGACCGACAGAGGGACCAGACCTTTTTCTGCTGCCAAATTGTTGTAGTAGTCGTTTACAGCTCCCTCAAGTAATTCCTGACTTTGACTAGTGGTAGCGTCACCCAATTGTGATTGGATTGGAACTGGAGTTTCTATGGTGGGTGTCGTGAGGGAATCCTCGAAGTTATCATCATCACCATCGAGGTAATCGTCTCTTCCGATTTCATCCATGTAATCATCCATATTATAATTTTCTTAAAATTAATTATGTATTAAAGACAAAACCATACGGGTTTAATAGTTTCAATAAAATTAATTATGTCTTCGAGTCAATACGGTCGCAAACTCAATCCATACCGCAGACTGCGTGAGCCCCTCGGGGCAAAAGGCGTGAGACAGAGTGTCGTTATTACGAACAACCCATCGACGATCGACCAGAACCAGCAGCTCTTAGTCCGCTTCCCCAACCTCGGAGCTAACGACGTCATTGTTCCGGGTACTGTTCGCCTCGCTTTCACTATTTCGCTAACGTCGACGGACGCGGACCGAACCGTCGTTCAGAACCTGGGTCGCGCCATAGTCAAGAAGACTATGATAAAGATTTCTGGTAATGAGGTGATGTCGATCGATGACAGCGACGTCTACCATTGCTATCAGGACCTGTGGAAGACGTCACACGAGCTTGAAAACGCTGTCTATCAAGGTATTGACACCAGCAAAAATAAGAACGTAACCAAACTTAGAATCGGGGCTGCTAACAAGGCAGATAACAACGCGAGGTAGTAGTGACAACGCGGTCGCGGGCGCTTACGGCAACGCTTCTACATCCCGCTCGACTTTGAGTTGCTGGAGAGTCACATGCCCTACTATCAGAGCGCTTTGGCTGACCGCCTCGAATACGAACTAACGTTCAACGACTACGGCCGAGTATCATAGCCACCGACCAGTTATCGACGTATACGATCGATAATGTTTCGCTGGAGTACGACATGGTCACGATCTTGCCCGAACTAGCGCGATTGATCAGAACCCAGTACGCCGGGCGCGTTGCCATACTTTACGACCGAGTTCTTCGCCATCGCAAGATGCCGAAAAACAAAAGCGACACATTGGAATATTAACGTCAACGTACCCCGCCCGCTCGATGAAAGGTATACTGATGTTGTTCGAGGATGCTCGGTTCGCGTTCGGTGCTAGAAAAACCGACAGATTCTATAACCCAAAATCACGAAGGTAGAGGTGACGATCGAGGGAGTCCCCAATCAAACTCTACAGCGCGGGTCTTCGCGCGCACCAGCAGTGGGATGAAGTAAGAAAGCAGTTTGCTGCCGGATCTAAGCGCTCTCCGGAGGTTGCAGCAGTTGCTAAAGACCTGCATCTCTCGGCCGTCTCCTCGCGGAGTTCCTGAATACCAAATACGCGTTATGGCTAGACATGCGAGCCAGCGACGATGACCAAATACACGGTAGCGGACGCCAAGTTGAGAACGCTAGTGAGGGTGTGACGATCCAGATAACCAAAGAGGCGGACGGAGCCGGGCCATTGAACGTGTACTTATATATAATTACAGACGCACAACTCAACATCGAAGATGGTCGATACGTATCAGCGATCTACTGATTTAATAAAAAAATCATCTAACGATTTATTAATACATAATTTTGAAAAAATTAAGAAATCATCTAACGATTTATTAATACATAATTTTGAAAAAATTAAGAAATCTAGCAATCAATACCAATTCACGATTGGAGATGCTCACTCTGCCATAATATGTGGGCAGACAGGATGTGGAAAAACGGTTTTCATCCTCGACTTACTCGAGGGATCCTACCGCGATGCCTTTCGTCACATTGTGATCCTATGTCCCACTGTGCGACACAACGATACTTATCAGCGGTGCCCGTGGATATGGACCGACCCTGAGGTATACGTTATTGACCCCGGGTGATAGGCTTCACGATTGGTTGCGTGGTTTATACCAAATATTTCAGGGCGAGCCCACCTATACGTGATTGACGATTGCTCAGCCAAGGCGGCGATGACCAAAAAGAAGGACATGCTCTCCGAGCTCGCATTTTCTGGCCGCCATGCGAGGCAAAGCGTATGGATATCCACTCAAAAATACAACGCCGTCCTCAAGGATCTGCGCGAGCAACGAAATGGGTCGCCCTCTTTCACTGCAAGGACCGAGACTCATTCGATGACTGTCTTCGAGAGAATGACGTTATCCCAACGCGCGAGGAGCGCCTGGAGGTTCGACAGATACTTTCGAAAACTAAGCACGCCAAGCTTCTGCTAAAGACTGATCAACCAACTGCTTATAAAGTTATCAACTAAATCTAACGATTTATTTAATTAATAATTTTAATTTTGAAAAAATTAGGAAAATTGCAAAGTAATAAGCTATTGCAATGCTTAGCAATTGCTGAACAATGCTTAGCAATTGCTGAACAAATGCTAGAATAATGCTGAACAATGCTTAGCAATTGCTTAACAATGCTGAATAATGCTGAACAATGGTTAACAATGTTAACAATTTGGTGCTCCGCTGCGAGCTTTGTTGCGAGCATAATGGTGATCATAAGTATCGGGTGGTGCGCATTTATTATTTTTGAAAAAAATTAAATAAATTATGTTAAAGTGATGAGACTTGTTAGAATAGTTAAATTACTAATAATTTTGAAAAAATTAAGAAAAATGAACTGCGACGAACTTCTCGATCAGCTAATAGAAGAAACCTCAACTCCGACTGCCAACAATAATGATCCGACAGAGCAATCGGAATCGGGGTGGGTTGAGTGCAACGACTCCGAATGAAAATGAAAATGCGGCGCGACGAGAGCGGCTAGCTGCGCTGGTTGCTGGGGGACAATCGGAGCATTATCTCGGTAGGCGTCTCTCAGTTTTTCAGGTGGATAAGATGTCAGATGCGGAGATCGATAAAATGTATGCGCGATACGAATCCAAATTGGAGCAGAGATGACAAAAACTCTTGGATCGGCGGCTATTCATTTGTACGCTACCGCCGTTAGTAGACTTCTCCCTATACCAAAACACCGAAGGGTTGATTCACGATCTAGAGACTGACCCTTTTATAGGACACACTCTTAGACGGCATGCTGCTCAATTTATCACAAGTTTGGAATGTACTTAGCTCCACTAACAACCGCGTTGACCACGGGAATAAACACTGTCAATTTGGACATATATGCCCACGAACTATAAGCTCTAATATTAATTTTGAAAATGATGACACAAGACACACCCACGAGAGTGACGGAGTTGAACCAGATTGCTCCAACACAATCGAACCAGAGTGTTACTCCGCCACTGGATGACAATACCGCATATAAAAAATCCCAAAAGACAGGCAGCTGGCGGGCGGCGGCTGCCACCCGAAAAGTTAAACAAGATAAAATACTCGCCGAGCTTCGAGAGGCTAAACTCCAATCGAGATTGGGGACGGAGACAGCAAAACATCTGAATACAGAGTTGAGTACAACAACACCCCCAATTCGCGAATTGGAAGCACACTCAAATTCAAAGAATTTGTCACCAATTCACGAATTGGGGGTTGGAGTTGGGCTGAACCCAAATTCGTGAATTGGAGTTGGGTTGTTGGTGGTGGTCTGGCAGTTGTTGGTGCCCTGTGCGTTTGGTAAATACCCACCCCAAAAAACAACCAGCCAGTGTTCAGAAGAAAGTTACGAAACACCAATCATCAACAATGTTGAATTTGGATGCGCCCCATTTAAACATTGATCGCGACCCATTTTATATGCAATAATTATAACAATGGCTGAACAAGATGGTAAAATGTTAGTGAATGCGCTTTATCACGCCGTGGTGATATCGGGTTTCAGTATCGGGTATGCTCGACTATCAAAGATGACCCTAGGAGGAACCGCTCCCAAATTGGACTTTACTGTGAGAGACGTAGGGCTCGCGACCTTAGATGTAGCGGCCGCAGTTGTACCCGAGATTATCTAGTTAAAGCTGGAATTCTACCAGTTAATATATGGAAATAAATGGCTTCAATCGCAGTAATAGTAGGTGGTGCGCTTGTAAACGCATTGGCGTTCAGCGGTAGCAACTTTATATTCTCTAAAATGAAAAGCTCGAACGTGGATGAGGAGCGTAAGCGTCATGATTTAGCTGTTAGAAACAACTCAATAGCGCAAAGGAAGTATGGTCGAAAAAACGAACCGCCCATCTGGACTGGGTCAATGAAGAGCTTCGCCGCGAAAATCACGCCGCGCAAACTTTTCAGAACGTTGAAGAAGCCAACCGCGAGTACGCGCTGGCATATCCGCACAAAATTCTCGATCCAATGGATCCCGAGCCCCAACTTTCAGATTTCTATGTACCGTCAGAGCCCCAAAAAGGACCGCGAGATCGCGTTCATCATCGTGGGAATGGGTGTGGTGGGTCTCGTCGGCTATTATATTCAATCGAGATTTTTAAATTAATTAATTAAAACATATTTTTTTTTTATATATATATATATATGAACGATGTTAGTTGACGAACTTTATAACGCTATGATTGATGTAGGCTACACTGCCCAAAAACATCGTTTACCTGGTGCAAAGAGTATGATTCGTCTGGCCCGAGATTGTCTCGAGGACGAAAAAGCGGCCACCCTTTTCGCAAAGCGGATGTTAGATTCCTCCACCAATCCTGGGAGATTGGATGAATTAGATTCCCCTCTCCTGTTCCAACCCAAACGCGATTGGGGCTGCAGCGACAATCGCAATTGTACTTCCAACAAAGGTTTATTATTACCGGACGAACTGGCGAGGGCATTGTTGGAGATTGTCGATATATTAGAATACTTCGCATACGATGAACACACGCGCAAACTTGATACCAAACTAACGCGCAAGCTGTCGAATACATACTATAGTCCACGCGGCTACTAGGAAGGGACTCGCGGCCATCAAGAACCTCGCGGCGGCGACCAAGGTTTCAGAAAACGCTGTCAAGGAATGGCTCAAGAAGCAGGCCATCTGGCAGATCTATTTACCCGCGCCTCACAATATTCCGCGCCCAAAATTCGACGTTCGGTGCCGAACCAAGTTCACCAAGCGGATCTCCTGTTTCTCCCTCACGATCGCGTCGGTCGCAAAACGTACAAGTACGCACTGACAATCGTTGACGTAGCGAGTCGTTACAAGGGGGCTGAGCCGTTGGTCACTAAAGAGTCTAAGGAAGTGGCCGAGGCTCTTTCCCGAATATATAAGAGGAGTCCTCTCAAATGGCCGAATCTTCTCCAGGTCGATCCCGGCCGCGAGTTCATGGGCGCGGTCTCTCATCTATTGTCTAAGCATAAAGTTTCTATCAGACGCGGCGCGTCAACATCCACCGGGACAGGGGATCGTGGAACGCTTCAATCGAACCCTGGCTGAGAGACTGTTCGGACACCAATACGCTAAAGAACTTGTAGACCCTCATTCGCGATCGACCGAGTGGGTGGGCCAGACTGCCCGCCGTGGTGGTCCACACTGAACGGAGAGGTGACCAGATTGATAGGTAAGAAGCCTGTAGATGCTATCAAGTTTAAATGGGTGACGAGCAAGCCCTCTGCCGTCTCGCGCGGGCGACCCGTTGGTTTAGAGGAGCAGCGACTTCCATCAGATATTGACGTCGGTAACCTCTATCAACCGGGAGAGCTCGAAGGTGGCAGCCGCCGCGCGACTGATCCAGTGTGGTCAATGAATGTATATCATCTGGATCGCTCTATTACCAAACTGATGAGCCGTGCTCTATTATTTGACTGATGGTCCATCTCGCGGTTTTGTTCGCGAAGAACTTCTTATGGTGCCTTCTGACACCAGCTACCCCGGATCGTAAGATTCTTTAGAGATGTTCGGTATGTATTCCGTCTGGTAACAGCGTCTTTTATCGTAGTATGCGAGAGTCCTAATTTTTGTTGACAGTACGTTTTCATAACGCCGTCTTTCATTTTAAATCCTCATATTTTGCGCTACATCTATAATGTGTTTTCCATCTTCTGTAGTTTCACTTAGTACTCGTTTATATCTATCCCAATTTAAATTGTTAGTTCTCTTGGACATTCCTTTCGCAGAGTTTTTATTAATTTTAATTTGTTCCAAATTATCTTTAGTGAAATTAATTTTTTCTACGAAATAACACTTACTAGATAACGCTATCGCCCTATCCCCGCTAAATTCCATTTTGAAAAAGTCGGGCTCTCTTTCGCTCCATTTATCCCAAGCCAACCATTTATTTTTTTCTTTTTCAAACTCGTCTAGTAAGTTAGGTCTAATCAATTCCTCTATCGTTTTTCCACTAACTCCTATATACATATATCTGTATCCATCTGTATTAATTCAAAGTCTTCTCTTTTTATGTATTTATCTAGAAATTCGTAGTAAAATTCCAACATTCTCAATTTAGCTAGTTGATAAACCGCTATTCCACAATGGAATGGTCTCTTTAGCGCACACCTGGGTTTTCTTGAAGATATTTCGTACGCATATCCTATCTCTTCCAAATCATCAAGAATGCAGATCTTAATGCTTTGTCAACACAGTTTTCGTCTTGTGTATATGTCGTATTTAAATGTCTCTCCGTTGCCTCTATCATTTTTCCACAACACGAGTTTCCTAATAATTTCATTATGTCGGCTACTGGTTTCTTATTTGGTTTCTATCGCCTGTTCGTCTTGCGGCTGTAACTTCTTTTGCGAACCATTCGAAGGGTTTACCACTAATATAATCTATAACACGATGAACTCCGTTATTTCTAGGCCGTGTTTTAAATACCATTTCAACAGTGGCGCGTACAGCAATACTTTAGTGGCGGTCATAGATCCCACCAATTTTCTTCCATTTCCTCTAGTTCTTCCAGTATCTTCCAAATATTTTAACATGTGTGTGGGAACTTCATCAACCTCTACTTCTCTGTTTATAAATATTGGGGACATTTCAGAAAACTTATGTTTTAAGTTGTGTGGAAACTTCTATATCCACCTCCGCAAACCCAAACCAGTCTCCAGATAAAACTCTTTTACAAAACTTTTTAATAAATTTAGGGTTATGTGGGATATCTATATGGTGTATAGTTTCTCTCCCACACGGCATCTCTTTATTTAACGTAGATAAATATAAACGCGTTTGCATCGTACCCCAAAACAGCCTTGCAAGGTTTGTTACTTTCATTTGATCTAATATTGGAAACACCGGCTTCTGCATAGCGTGTAAATACTATTGATGGACCACCAACTAGAGCGTCCTTCATCATTTCGTATGTTTCTTCTTTTGGTGCATATAGAGCATCCTCCGGTATAATCGTCTTTGAAGATTTTTGTTCTTTAATGGTTCCTCTCAATAAATATTGTATAGCTACTCCAGGTAGTGTTACCGCATCTTTGAAAATATCCACACCTCTGTGTTTATAAAATTCACACATTTTTTCCACCGCTTCTAGGAACGGTGCTACATCTAAATCGTTATAATATTTCAACCAATCTCTGAAAGTTTTCATATTATTTTCTTCGAAAATTCTACGACATTTACTTAATTCTGTTTCATCTATTAACATTTTCCCAGATAGTTTGGAATACCAATTCTCTATATCGGGTAGTCCTGGGTAATCCAGTTTGTCTGGAGAATCGAACCACTCATAAGGAAAGAAAGATTTCTGTCCTTTGCAGTCGTAGGCTTTTATCCAACTATCATAACTTACACCAGGTCCTAGATAAAGTATTACATCAAGAAATCTAAATTCTGGAGTAAATAGAAATATTGTTGAGTTTGCACGTTTTCCGACCATTACTTTCTTTGTTGTTGATGTCAGTTCGCCTACTAGGTATTTCTTTATTAAGTTTATATCGTACTTACTGCTGTTAAAACCTATAACCGGTACTTGCTCTATCCACTGTTCGATCTTGGCGATTTGGTTTTTACGTAAATATTCCGTATTAAACTTATATCTTGACCACACTTCTTCTCTTATAGCTTTTCCCCTGACTTTCAAATCTTCTACGAATTTTTCTATAAGTTTTGCGGGATCTTTATCACAAATATGAGTTACTGTTCCTGAGAAATTATCTCCTATACTAACGCTTGCCGGAACGTGCTCAGCTTCGTACTCTAAACTATTACCGGTAGTTTTCAACTTCTGGCTGGAGATACGCCTCAAAATCGTATACTATCTGATATGGATAAAGAGTAGTGTCACAACCGATCTTTATATCTTTACCCGTTCTTTGGAATTCGCATTCCCACATAACTACTAGGTTGAATTCTTTGCTTTTTCTAATAACTTTATATCTTCTCTTGTGGATGCGCGTTCTTCTTTTTTATGCTTTGCATGAATCTCACACCCGTGCCAGTAACAGCCGTGATATTGATATTACGGTATTGGTTTCTGGACAGTATCCATCTACCGGAGCTCCTAAAATCCATCTTTCACCTCCGTGTCCGCACTGTTCGTGGTGAATGTGAATTCCCTCCCGCTTTTCCACAGAATACATCCAATCGATCGCCCCATAACTTTTAGAACCTTTTGGGTAAAACGCTTTCTCGAACGACGAACGCGGGCGCTCTAAATAATTACCATCACATACTATTTTTGTCTCACCTTTCATACATTTTGGTCCGTGTCTCTTCATATTACTCGCTTTCGTGAATTTCTGTTTGCAATTATCGCAGGCGTAAATTTTAGATAGGTCTTTAAGGTTTTTTTATCAGAAATGCGTGATTATTAAACAGTCCTATTGTCATTGGTTTATTACCTATTGCTTATAGTGTGCTGGTACCTTTTTCAACCACCATACATTACATTCGGTGGGTTGATATACTTCTATACCGATTTTAAAAAACTCTTCAACCTTTTTCAGATCTGAAAAAGGAATTGGTGTGACCACATTACTACCAAAATATTGCTTACTAAGTTCTTTCGCCTTTTCTGTACATCTGTCGGGTCTTTTTATTTTCTGTCATATGCATAGCTGACACCTGAACAGACAAAGGTCGTCATTATACTTATCTAAAGAATACATACCTTTTTTATTCTTCAGCCATTCTGGAAGTTCTCCTCCTGCCGCTTCTTTGGATTGTAGTCCCAAATCTATTCCCCTACTACCCTGTATTAGCTTTACAAAAACCTCTACCCATATTACAAACTTCCACTTTGTATTCGGTCTGTCTATATTTTATCGGACATTATTCGTGTTTGCTCCTTATCTGACAGCCATTTTTTAACGGTTTTCATTGATGATAGTGGTTCGCTACCACCGAGATTTTTGTGAAATATTATAGTTTTGGTTTTCCATTTTTAATTTCCTCCATATGTTCTAGCTTGTAAGAATATGAATATCTCAAATAAAAATTGGTTGTTAGATACGGAGCGAGTTTATCGGACATGCGTTCAGACTCGTTATGTTAATGTTTTTACGAAAGGATAATGTAAACTACCCGTCTTCCATTTTCTACCTTTTCCAATGTTTCATCGTGAGCCCCCAATATTTCTTCACCTTTTTCCACTATCGCGCTAACGATAGATTTTTTCTTATTATTATTTTGGCGTCTAATTTGGGACAAATTATTTGTGCTGAAGGTTTGATTTACACTAGCCCTTAACCCCGCAATACTTTCTTTTTGAATTCTGTTACCAACTTCCTCCGCTTTGGATATATCATTAAATGCCCCTCTTTTATAGGCGCGGGTAAACCGCTTCATAAAACGCCTCATTCTTTGTGGCATTTATCAGCTTTGTCCCACAACCCCCTAAACTCATCAAACGTATTTACGTATAAGTAATCCATAGAGATTCGGCTTCTCTTCTCAAACTTTCTATTTCTGCTCTAGTTTCTGACGTTATCATATTTTCTGTAAACCCTCATTCTTTTTGGCATCACTTTGTCAACCCCTAACTCTAAAGTTTTACTAGTAATCTGAGATTCGGCTTTTCTTCTCAAATTTCTATTTCTGTCAGTTTCTTGAGTTATCATATTTTCTGTAATATATTTTGATAACCTATGAAATTTATGTTCAATTGGTCTTGAATATGTACAAACAATTGAATATATAAACATATACATATATAATGGAGTGTGAGACTTGTTGTAAGACGTTTACGCGTAAAGACTATCTACGAAGGCATCTAGCGAGACGTAGAAAGTTTCCTTGTGTCCCCCGCAATTTCAATGCCCCAGATGCCCTTGTAAATTCGTTAGTGCCCAAACTCTTTGTAGACATAAGCAACTACGCTGCCCTGTGGCTACAGGTGAACGTGGTAGACTAGAGCTGGTAGAATTAATTGCTGATCTACGGAATCAATTAGCTATATCGGAGGAGGAAAATATGGTGTTGGAATATAGACTATTGCGCGAGGACGCATTTAAATCGGAAACTTATTAGAATAAATTCATAAATTGGTGTCAAAAATAAATCCTTTTTAAGACTATTGTTTTATCTGGTCAATTGGACGTGAAAAAAACATGATGTATTTATGACACCAATTTTGAATATTTCGTGGTTTGGTGGGAGACAATTTCATCGTTAACTATTTTTTTGATTTTTTGGGGTGGTGGAGTAGTATAGAGGGTGGAGAAATGATGCCACCGTTAGGTGGTATCATTTTGACTCCCTCTATACTACTAGGCAAGTCGTGATTCCTATAAGGAGGAACCACCCATACCGTTAATTTACGCAGTCTCATTCACCCGACACCACCCACACGCACGTACGTACGTTACGTCAATGTGACCGACTATATCAAGATGTCCGCTGAGCGGAGCGAAAATTACACACGGTTTTTGGCAACTTGTACAGGTTTATAATACAGTGGAACGTTCCCAGGAATGGAGGTCCCCAGGAATGGAGGTTCCCAGGGTGTCCAGTTTGTGAGAGGTTCCACCATAATTCAGAGACTGAGGTTTTGCTGTATGTCTAATTTATTGAGGTTCCACAGCCCGAAGTACTCACAGCCTTAATGTACATCTCAAGTTTGTCCCAATTGCCCAGTTTCCCCACGCCGCTTCTATCTGGTATTCGTTCAACACGGGCGCCCATACTTTCCTGCAATAAACAAGAGGTGTCAGGTGACAACATACCTCATCTGATGGCACACTTCTCACCAGCGCGGCCTGGGACCGAGAATGTGAGATGGTAATGGTGGTCGCAAGATCAGACAAGCGGGTTTCCTCTAGTAGCCGATTTCATGAAAATTGCAAAGTACATGTATACTTATCTAGCAAAGTATACTTTGAGGGAGTAATCATTTATTTTTCCCAAAATGCATTATGTCATATAGAACGACTGCATATATTTGATGATTAAAAGTATGCAGAATTATTATACTGACTTTATAACATTATAACAGCCAAAATGGCTGTGATAATGTAATAAATTCAGCATACTAAAAATGAATAAATTTATCTTTAAAACTTTGCTAGATAAGTATACTTTGCAATGTTGGTGAAATAGGCTACAGAAAGAGGTGTCCAATGACAAAATAGCTTGTCTGATGGCAGCAGGGAATTATAGGCCGGGCTGTTTGACAGGCCTCCGATCAATATGAATATATTCCAAGAAGCGTATCAGACAGAATGATGAAAGTGAAACGTTGAAGGACTTTAATGTCCCAGCAACAGCTATGGTCACGTAGAGACTGATCTTCGGTTTCAAGTCTCAAACGAAAGCCTAGGGCTGGGATTGAACTCACTACCTCCAGTATCAAGGTGTATGATCACGGGGTACTAACAACAACAAGTACTGAAATTTCCAGAATCCACCTGATTCAAAGTACGTATTCTTTTATATTGTCCTTATTACGTAACGGATTTTGATGAAATTTGGCGCATCAAACGCGTCTTGTTAAGCTGCATTTGGTGGTCTTTGTATTTTCGCCCGTGATCATGCACGTTGAGTATTAAAGTCAAGTGCTCTACATTACGCAAACACGTCTTATTTGGAATTAATAAATCACTAAACTACTTTCGGCAAGGGAGATAATCAATATCACGCGAACTATTTTCATACGAGCCAAGCGGATTGTTCTGTTTATGATTAGTATATATAGTTTTAAGCTATCTCCTGTGATATATAATGATACATTACTTTGTTATGTTATGGGTACTAATACATGTTGTTTCAATAGCGTATCTCTGTAACGGTATCGTTGTAGATGGAGTTACAAATAATTTAATAATTATTACGTTCAAATGGTTGCGTAATACTGATAGCACTTCTGTATAACTGTGATTGTCGTAAATGGCGCAATAGTCGTGAGGTTAAGGTCGCTGACTTCAATGATTTAATTACCGATTCCCGAAAGGGTCGGGGGTTCAAACCTCGACGTGGTATATATTTTTTTTCTCCATATATATTATTTTTGTGATTTTAATATTTTCACAATTTTATGATTTTAATAAATATACCTATAAATTGATAGAAACTTACCAACAATGAAAGTGTCTGTCTTTAAGTAATATATACACAGACAGTTTGTTACTGTTTTTTTAAGTTTAAGTAATATATACACAGACAGTTTGTTACTGTTTTTTTAAGTTTGAGGTACTGTCTATACCATATAATGTTTTACTGTCCCAAAATCTATTTTTTTGGCTGTCAGAATTTATTAATTTTCGGACAGCAAACATTTTTTTATGAATTTGAAATAATTATTGTCCTCCATCTGCTCACAACTGCGCCTGTGGCTACCACAACCAGAATTCACTGGCCGCAAACACAGTAGCCATCGGCGTCTATTTATTAAATTATTATTTTTTATTTTATTTGAATTCCGCGTGAACGCTGCATTTTGTGTCAACACCATTTACAGAAAATATTGGTGATTTTCTAAACGAATATCGGAGAAATGCGGCTATATATTTTGTTAATTTTCAACACCATTTACGGAAAAAAAATTACTGATTTGTTAAAACAATATCGGCACAACTAAATACGGTGATAGAATTTTTGTCAACTTTTCAACACCATTTACGGAAAATATTACTGATTTTCTAAAAACAATATCGGCGAAGGTGTACTGAACTACTCTTTATTTTAAATAACCAGCCGTGTAATAGTTCTGTGTATAATCGAGAGTATATCGTTAATTGTCATGTTGTCTGAGGTGTTGCGGCACACATCAAAACGACACGTCAATTTCAAAACATTGCCTAAGGGTCACAGCTGTGTGGTGTCATCAGATCAACACCTCGTCACACACAACTACGCATTATCGATTTTTTCCCCCACACAAAGCGACGTGTATTTACAACTAGATCTGTGTAATGTGTCGGGTGTAGCCAAAGACCATACATAAATTTGTAATTAGTCACAGATGTAGCCTTAAAATATAATCGATTTCCTTAAATTACGTCCGCAAGTTGACAGATATTTCAGAGCAGACGTCATCGTAATTTGCCGTTATTTATTTCCAAAATTAGCCATATATTCTGTAAATGGCTTGAAAGTTGACAATAAATTAAGACCAGATCAGTACGTTAAATCGCTATCGACGACAACTGACGATCCGATGAGAGAGTAATACCGTTTACGCGTATCCAATGTTAAATATACATGGTTATTTTGTATGACTTTCGTAGTTTTTACCGAGAAATTCAAACCGTTTCCAATTATTGGGGAACATAATATCATGATTAGCACACCGTTTCACTAAGCGGCGGCTACTCAGGAAATGGGATCACACGGTCTATTGTTTACACTGGATTAATGGCGTCCCCCATGAGGTCTCGGGTAAATCTTATTTTTTAAATAATACGACTGTGGTTTGTTCCTTTTAGTGATGACCATGTTCCAGCCGTTAACACTTATTTAGCAGCATTATTTATGTAGTTAGTCTGAACATTCTGCAGAGAAATTTGAATAGGACGGAATTTAGTCCTGTTCATATGCACAGGTCAAAATATGAACTGAAAATGGCGCTTTGTGTGACAGAAATCCGTACGCGGACGAATAAAAAAATTATTTTGTTATAAATATCACATATAGCGAAACAGCGGTAGCATCTACTGTTTTAATAATATGCATACATATTGTAATTAATGTTTAATAGCGATATACTTATGAATAATATACGATACTATGGTTTATACTCCAGCACTATGTTTTAAGGCTGTGTGATTTGCCTCAATATAAGCTGGATTAATTAATACTTATATTCATGCGCTTCATGAGAACATCAATACATTTAAAAATATACAAATATTACTTAAAGGGGTATCGATATGATCATTTTTATAATATATAAATATTGAAAATACACATTACAATCGCTTACAACATAAGTTAGTGATCGAAAATAGTCACTGCATCGTGACCTATTTGACCGCATTACCAATTGCGTGGGCACCTCATCATACCCCTGTTTACACAGGTAACTGGGGGTATAGTGAGGTATGCTCGCTAATACAATGTTTGCGTAATGTATGCCTAGGCATCTACCCATCCCTGCAGAATGACGAGAATGATGTTACACAACATCAGACAAATATGGTATTCTGGAGAAATCGGCCAGAGAGTTCTAGACAAGAATTCCGCCACAGAAGCGGTATCGCGCCTGCTGAAGCATTTGACCGTGAACATTACAAGTAAATAAATGACCTTGACCTTGATAATTTGGATGTGGGGGTGTGCGTAATGAAGCATCATCCCTAGACAAACATTAATGTGAAATATTATCAAAGTCTGGCAAGGGGTTAAAGAGATATTGTGAAAAAACAATAACTTTAATGCATTTCTGTTACAAAACCGGTGAACATCACAAGTAAATGAATGACCTTGACCTTCAGAATTTGGATGTGGGGGTGTGCGTAATGAAGCATCATCCGTAGACAAACATTGATGTGAAATATTATCAAAGTCTGGCTAGGGGCTAAAGAGATATTGTGAAAAAACAATAAGTTTAACGCATTTCTGTTACAAAACCGGTGAATATTAACAAGAATTCCGCCACGGAAGCAGTGTCGCGCCTGCCGAGGCATTTGACCGTGAACATTACAAGTAAATAAATGACCTTGACCTTGAGAATTTGGATGTGGGGGTGTGTGTAATGAAGCATCATCCCTAGACAAACATTGATGTGAAATATTATCAAAGTCTGGCAATGGGTTAAAGAGATAATGCGAAAAAACAATAACAATTTTTTTTTAAATTTTAAAATATTTTTTTCAAAATAACCGGCGGAAAAAAAAATTGTTCATTTCCTTTTTGGTTTCACACAATTTTCAACAATTATTATATATTTTTAAATTTTAAAATATTTTTTTCAAAATGTCCGGCCGAAAAAAAATGGTTCACTTTCTTTTTGGTTTCACACAATTTTCAACAATTATTAAAAAAAAAAAATATTTTAAATTTTAAAATATTTTTTTCAAAATATCCGGCCAAAAAAATAGTGTGTTCACTTTTTTTTGGTTTCACACAATTTTCAATAATTATTGAAAAAAAAATGTTTTTCAAATTTTAAAATATTTTTTTCAAAATGTGTTAGATTTACGCATGCGCTCTAAGGAGGTGAACAATAGGTTAGTTTACATGAATAAACACATCTCGGACCGGTCTCGCGGTCCGAGAGTGCTTATTCGTGTAAACAAACAGTTCAGAGGTGTACATTAAATTTGTTTATAATCACGTGGTGGTATTTCAGCCAATGAGAATGACTGAAATACTTAGTCATATAATAATACAAGTAAATAAATGACCTTGACCTTGATAATTTGGATGTGGGGGCGTGCGTAATGAAGCATCATCCCTAGACAAACATTGATGTGAAATATTATCAAAGTCTGGCAAGGGGTTAAAGAGATATTGTGAAAAAACAATAATTTTAACGCATAAAAAACAAATGATTAGCAATCTGTTATCAAAACGTGAAAACGAACATTAAAAGTAAATAAATGACCTTGACCTTGAGAATTTGGTTATGTGTGGGGGTGTGCGTAATGAAGCATCATCATAGACACATTGATTGTGAAATATTATCAATGTCTGGCAAGGGGTTAAAGAGATATTGTGAAAAAACAATAACTTTAACGCATTTCTGTTACAAAACCGGTGAACATTACAAGTAAATAAATGACCTTGAACCTTGAGAATTTGGATGTAAGGGGTGTGCGTAGTGAAGCATCATCCCTAGACAAACATTGATGTGAAATATTACAAAGTCGACAAGGGGTTAAAGAGATATTGTGAAAAAACAATAACTTTAACGCATTTAGCCTTACAAAAAATCCGGACGACGCGACGAGGACGAGGACGCGGACGATGACGGAAAAAAGTCGCCGACTATAGTCGCGCCTCTGCTAAAGCAGGTTCGCGACAAAAAGTAAAAATAAATGACCTACCTTGAGAATTTGGATAACGGGGTGTGCGTAATGAAGCATCATCCCTAGACAAACATTGATGTGAAATAGTACAAAGTCTGGCAAGGGGTTAAAGAGTATTGTGAAAAAACAATAACTTAACCCATTTGCCTTACAAAAAAAAACCGGACGACGCGGACGACGCGGACGACGCGGACGACGCGGACGACGCGGACGTACGCGGACGACGCGACGACGCGGACGACGACGGACGACGCGGACGACGCGGACGACGCGGACGACGCGACGACGCGGACGACGCGGATGACGTGACGCGGACGACGCGACGACGCGGACGACGCGACGACGCGGACGACGCGGACGCGGACGACGAGAAAAGAACCGACTATAGTCGCGCCTCTGCTAAAGCAGGAGAGAAGGCGGGAGAGGAGCTAGAGGTATATCACACAAAAAGGAGACGTACCGTTGTGCAATGACCCCAGTGGCGTGGTGGAGGGCTTTACTCTGTTGGCCCAGGTCCATCAGGCTCTGCAGCAGGCCCTGGTGGTGGGCCACCTCGTCCGCCTCAGTCTGGATTGCCTGCTCATAGCATGCCTGCATCTCGTGTTGCTGACCTGGGTATATTTATATTTTTTTTGGTGTTTAACGGCCTATCAACAGCTACGGTCATTTAAGGCTGGGCCAATGGTTTTGATCCCGTATATAACCTGCTGCATTGGGGGAGAAAATACCAACAGAATATTTAGATAAAAAAAAAGTATATTCACCCATGAAATTAGAGTAACCGGACATGGTGCCAGGTCTATACCACACCAAAGTCACTTGGCCCCTTCCCCTAAAATAGGATTATAAATAATCGTAACTAGAGGATTGTTTTTCAGACAAAAACATATGTCTCCCCCAATACCACCACTGCATGTTATCAGGACTTGGAAAAGTAGAATTTAAGGCAGCAACAGCATATATGTAGCTACCTTGTATTTTCTGCATACTATTGAAGATACGAACGACACAAGGTCAAGGGCCACAACTCCGTGAATACTGGATGAATCCGCATCTAAAACCCCAGGTGCGCAACTTCACACGAAGACCAGTATTCCTGTAAAGTTTCACGACTAATTGAAATACATTTGGAGAAACGCGCGACACAAGTTGAAAATCCCCACTTTTCACTAAGTCAAGGGCCATAACTCCGTGAATACTGGATGAATCCGCATCTAACAAAAACCCCAGGTGCGCAACTTCACACGAGACCAGTATTCCTGTAAAGTTTCACGACTAATTGAAATACATTTGGAGAAACGCGCGACACAAGTTGAAAATCCCCACTTTTCACTAAGTCAAGGGCCATAACTCCGTGAATACTGGATGAATCCGCATCTAAAACCCCAGGTGCGCAACTTCACACGAAGACCAGTATTCCTGTAAAGTTTCACGACTAATTGAAATCAACACATTGAATCAACCGTACGTTTCACGACCTATTGAATTTTACATTGAGGAGAAACGCGCGACACAAGTTGAAAATCCCCACTTTTCACTAAGTCAAGGGCCATAACTCCGTGAATACTGGATGAATCCGCATCTAAAACCCCAGGTGCGCAACTTCACACGATGACCAGTATTCCTGTAAAGTTTCGCGACTTTAACTGAAATACTTTTGGAGATATGTGCGACACAAGTTGAAAATCCCTACTTTTCACTAAGTCAAGGGCCATAACTCCGTGAATACTGGATGAATCCGCATCTAAAACCCCAGGTGCACAACTTCACACGATGACCAGTATTCCTGTAAAGTTTCACGACTCTAACTGAAATACATTTGGAGATACGCGCGACACAAGTTGAAAATCCCCAATTTTCACTAAGTCAAGGGCCATAACTCCGTAAATACAGGATGAATCCGCATCTAAAACCCCAGGTGCGCAACTTCACACGATGACAAGTATTCCTGTAAAGTTTCACGACTGTAACTCAAAAACTTTTGGAGATATGCACGACACAAATTTTGTGACGGACCGACGGACATACGGACGGACGGACAACCAAGCCAAAACCAATGTCTCCCCATTCATGGGGGAGACATAATACTCACATAAGGGGTAAAACCATAATATTCAACTTTCATATACAAAAAACTTAAGATGTACGTGAGGGCCAAACCATATTCCGGTAAGGGTGAACCCCGATCGTTAAATTACCCATCGCATGCTCTCAACTGCCACCCACTGACCTGGGTATAGTATGTTGTCGAACCCGTGTTAAACGCTACCACCATTACCTGGCTATGCCTGGTCAGTCATAACAAGCCGGCTCATCTGGATCTACAGTTTGCCAATACCACTATACAGGCCTGTTGTGTTGAATTGGGTTAATCAAGTTGTCGCGCAGAAACAATTTTGTACGGACAAGCCGAACACTATATGCCATTTCTCCATGGTGAGGGGCATACAAATATCATGCAGGTAAGATCGGCTATTTATGGAATGGGTATATCTACGATACAGTTGTATATGGTACCCACCGAGGCGGGCGTGGGTGAGAATCTGTTCCTGCAGAGTGGGTGGTGTCTGTCTGATGGCGGCCACTCCCAGAAACCCCGTCTGGCTCATCCATCGCCACGTACAGCCGCCTGCTGAAAATATATAATTAAAGATATATATCTTTCTACGAAGCTACTTCCATATTACATTATACAACGCCCCTGCTCCTTAGAACCATCCTAGAACAAACTGAAACAGATTAACCCTTACTACCCTGAATTAAATGTTGTTGTCTGCTGGAAACGTTTTATTTTCAATATTTCTCGACAAAAACCTGGTTTTGACAGCACATGAGAATCGTCTCCAGTGGACATTATAATGTCCGTCCCCGCTGCCCCAAATAGATAGGACAATTCAAATCACGTCTCCAATTTTCTCTCCATTTATCATACGATTCCAACTGCTATTGGAAGCATCTTTTAACAGCCATAATTATATACCTGTATGAAATCTAGCTGTTTCTGCAGACATTCATGGTCATTCGGGGAAACAGTCAAAAAACTATTGCCCCGAGGTGCTGTGGATGACCGAAGGCACTATTGTCCAGAGGCCGAGGGCAATAGAGAAGCGGGTCGTCCACAGCACCAAGAGGCAATATGTTTTGACTGTTCCCCGAATTACCTTGAAATAACTGTTTTATTACTCAACCTTTAACAGTGTATGTGCATGCACAATGAACATAAATTTGGAGGGGCGCGTCAACAGATCTAAATTACGTTTAATTTTATGACGTAATCTTTTAAACAAAAATCATGATTTTCAGGCGTGAAATAATTTGACTATTGACCGGGGACACAGAACTATTGACTGGGCACGCGGAACTATTGCCCAGGCACGTCAAAATCCATGGAATTAGTCAAAAATATGGAATATTAACTTATATAGGGAGTTGAGTAATAATAAGGTATTTACCAATTGCTTGTTCCCAACCTGCCGCTCGCATACCTGTATGAAGTCTAGTTGCTTCTGCAGCGACTGTTCACTGGCCCCGATAAACTGTTCGAAGTGCATCAGTGATCGGGAGAAGGCCTGGCAGTTGTACGAGACCTGCGCAAGTTTGTCCTGGGGAATTCGCTCAAGGAAGTCGTTCACGACCACGTAGCCTGGGTCCAACAGGTAACTCGCCTCTACAATACATAATAACCCGCATGTTCTGAATATGTATTGATTGATTTATTTTTTCATTGTCAGCATATACGGCAAGGTCATATGTGGCTGCAACTGGAGAAATAGGTCTTATGGCTTTGTGATCAGTGTAGATCCAGATCAGCCTGTGCATCCGCAGTCTGCTCAGGATCTGCACTGTTCTCCATTCCATCAATGAAACACTTGTCAAGCTTCTAATAAGCAATATAGATCGCTATCAGGCTAAACGAGTTTGTAATCTGATCAGGAGCTACACTGGCGGCTAAACCCATAAGCCCCATTTCTCCAGTCACAGCCGCATATATGCAGTTTATCATCATCTCTTTAACTCACTTCCCTTCGTCTGCTTAGCCTCGGCAGCCTTCATCTGAGCCCGGAACCTCTTCCACTTGGTGAGGTAGTCGAGGATATTGAATATAGTCTGTGTGCTCATGTGGTGGAAGTTGGATCCCGTCTTCTGTCTCGGCTCGGGACGATTCAACACCTCGTTGATTTCATTACAGATCTACAATAATATTGGTGGATTGAAAATGGACTAACAATTGATTCAAGGATACCATGGTGTTTTATGATAGCAAAGTGAAACAAGAAAGGGTTTAATGTGCCAGCAACAGATAAGGTGATATAGAGACAGGGCCTTGGTTCCAAGTCAAAGGGTTTAATGTGCCAGCAACAGATAAGGTGATATAGAGACAGGACCTTGGTTCCAAGTCAAAGGGTTTAATGTGCCAGCAACAGATAAGGTGATATAGAGACAGGGCCTTGGTTCCAAGTCAAAGGGTTTAATGTGCCAGCAACAGATAAGGTGATATAGAGACAGGACCTTGGTTCCAAGTCAAAGGGTTTAATGTGCCAGCAGATAAGGTGATAGAGACAGGGCCTTGGGTTCAGTCAAAGGGTTTAATGTGCCAGCAACAGATAAGGGCTTTCCAGTAAAATTTCCCTGGGGGGGTGGGGGGTGGGTGGGGGGGTGGGGGGGGGGACTGGCTTTTTTGTTAGGGTACCACCACCGGAATTTACATAAAATTATACCCCCCACCACCAGAATTTATTTCTTGCATAACCCCCACCACCGGAAATAGCATAAAACACCCCGCACAAACGAAAAAAATTGGAAATTGACTCCGAAACCTAGCTAGATAGCTTGGAAATGATCTAAGAAAACAAGTTAAATTTTAAAAATCGGTCCAGTATTTATGAAATTCTAAAAAAAAATCCCCATGTTTGGGGAAAAAACGTATCACGATACGTATCATGATAGTCGGGACGTATCACAATACGTATCGCGATAGTATCGCGGATTACTCTGATAACCAGTTACACTGCTTTTGTACTGTGCAGCCAAAGTTGTGTACCATACATAGTTGTTGTGTGGTGTTCAACACTGTTTATGTATGCATGTTCTACTCGTTTTTCTTTAATACAAAATAGATCAATTAGTTATATTGCATAATTAATTGGCCTCCAGACGGTTTTCAAATAATAAAAAAAATGCCCGTGGACAAAAAGAGGTGGGGCTGTGGTGAGGGGGTGGAGGGCCCTTGGGTAGGGAGGATTGAAAGCCTACTGTCTCAAAAAAAATCGCTAAATACACGATACTCAATAATAATGATGCAGCTCAATTTGATTGATAATAACATTGTGATTTGGAGTTGAATTTTTATTATTATTATTATTTTTATTGAATTGTTGAACATATATTCAAAATGAATCTACAAGGACCCACAAACACACAGAGGCATCATTAAACAACAATTTGCACTTTAATTTTACACCAAAAACGGCTAGTTCTACTGTAACGCGGCCTTTTTTGATGTGGAAGTGAAAAAAAAAATGGTCGCGAAAACCCATGACACGGCTCGTGTTCCGAACTTCCGGTTTGATATGAGGTTAATAAAAAAAATGCCATCAACTGCGCACAAGCCAAACGGTTCAATAAAGTGTTTTGTGCACATTAATGATTGTTAATGAAACTGTCGATGTCCTAGGATGTCGAATCCAGAGGTTCCTGTAAAAATCACTTCAAATATTTACCTCTTTCTAGCACCAAAAACACGATCATTGGAAATGTGTTAATAATTACAATGTAGCTATCGTCAACTATCGATAGTTTACAGTATATCGCGATACATGTATCGTGAAGATATGTACCTCGATCTATCGATGCATCGATACTATCGGTCCACCACTAATAATTAATCGTTCAGGATTGAATAGCGTGAAATAATACACTCATGTTCGTCGGTTCCGCGTAAACAAGCTACTCGAATTTGTTGTTTTTGCGGAGACCGACGAACACTCGTGTACGAGATGTCTTGGGGTCGAGATGTCTGACAGCCAATCGAACTAGGCCGGCCGAACATTATATATATAGGGGGAGAAACGACCCAGGGCGAACGGGAATAAGGGCGAAACGACCCTGGGTGCGAACGGGATTATGGGCGAAACGACCCGGGATGAATCGAACTAGGCTGAAACGCTGGATTGCAAGAACGACAACTCCGTGTACGAATGTCTTGGGGTTCGAGATGTTCTAACAGCCAATCGAACAAGGCCGGCCGACACATTAAATTATACTAGGGGGAAGAAACGACCCAATGGCGAACGTGAAATAAGGGCCCCCGAAACGTCCCTGGGTGCGAACGGGATTATGGGCGAAACGACCCGGGACGAATCGAACTAGGCTGAAACGCTGGATTGCAAGAACGACAACTCTTAATAACTTCCGCTAAACGTTGACCAGTGAACATTCAATGTCGATGTTTTTTTACGGAGACTTCTAAATTGATACACGACACTTATAACTTCCGCTAAACGTTGAACAGTGAACATTCAATGTCGGTGTTTTTTTACGGAGACTTCTAAATTGATACACGACACTTATGGAAAATAACCACCCACCAACATCATAGGGCAACTTAACCCCTCACCACCAGAAATGATAAAAAGAAAATACCCCTACCTATAGAAATTTTAAATGACGTAGACCCCACCCAGTAGAAAAATAAGTAAATTAATACGACCATCACCATGCTGTTTTAAAAAGCCCGTCACCCCCCCCCCCCACCCCCAGGGAAAAATAAATGGAAAAGCCCTAAGGTCATATAGAGACAGGGCCTTGGTTTCAAGTCAAAGGGTTTAATGTGCCAGCAACAGATAAGGTCATATAGAGACAGGGCCTTGGTTTCAAGTCAAAGGGTTTAATGTGCCAGCAACAGATAAGGTGATATAGAGACAGGGCCTTGGTTTCAAGTCAAAGGGTTTAATGTGCCAGCAACAGATAAGGTGATATAGAGACAGGGCCTTGGTTTCAAGTCAAAGGGTTTAATGTGCCAGCAACAGATAAGGTCATATAGAGACAGGGCCTTGGGTTCAAGTCGTCAAAGGGTTTAATGTGCCAGCAACAGATAAGGCTGAAATCTGCCCAAATTTTACGGCCATATAAACAATGCAAAAACAATACATTTTCGATAATATGAAATTATAGCAAAAGTTAAAAATGAGCCTACCATTTATTTTGTGAAATTTGGTCCAATATTGATTGTATTGCGATAAAACAATTTCCACATGTTTAAATCCTTGGGGATTTAACATTTTCCCAATTTCAGAAATGTTGTACCGATTTTCAAAATGTAACTTTTGTTTTCTTAGTTAGATCATTTCCAAGCTATCTAGCTAGATTTCAGAATCAATTTCCAAATTGTTTCGTTTTTCAACTCCTCCTCCAGGTACTCGACCTCTTTTTCCCCATGTTGAATTCTCATAGAGAACTCATTTTTCATAATAAAATCTGACTGACCAAATTTCACGAAATAAAAAGAAGGATGATTTTTAAATTTTGATAAAATTTAATACTATCAAAAAAAATATTGTTTTTGCATTGTTTATATAGCCGTAAAATTTGGACAGGTTTCGTGAAACAGGCAGCAGAATATCAATGTATCCATGTGTCACCAAGTTCATATATCATTGACTAACAATAGAATGACGTTTAATCCAGTCTTACCATTTTAAAACAATATTAAGGAGACACACCATGCTATGTGCGATTTTTCATGAAATATATTTTAATACACAAAAGGTGATATTTTCTGTAAATGTCGTTGAAAAATGATGAAATTTTCATAGCAAAAAATATTTACAAAATTTACGATATTTTTCATAAATGACGTCGAAAGATGACTAAATTTTCATTGCAAATGCGGAATAGTATTCCGCATTTGCTATGAAAATTTAGTCATCTTTCGACGTCATTTACGAAAAATATCGTAAATATTTTTCGTGGGATATCGCACATGTTCTTCGGTACCAAATCGCATGGTGTGTCTCGTATGTGCAAGACATTTCGAATCATCGACTGTATGCGAGTGAATGGTGAAATATAAATGGCCAGTGAAGGTACGTACGTCTTGTACGTCGTCCGGAGATCCGTCCAGTAGGACATGGAACACGACGTGAGGCAGAATATACAGGGCGATCTGCACTTCATACTTGAGGGCCACAATACACGAGTTGAACACGTTGAATGGCTTCTCCTGTTTCACCTACAATAAAAAGATATGCTATATACAGGGCTCCAGATAAGAAACTAGAAATGGACGCTTGTTGACAAGCGCATGTGTATCCCCCTCCCCAGATACACAAGTAGTTTGAAAAAAAGGGTGTTCGAGTTATGCTCCGGAGACAAAATCAGTTCGCGGAAAAACAAAGGGAGATAACTAAAATATTAGCGATGCAAGAGTTGTCATTCTTGCGTGACACACCTTTAGGGTCGTGGTCTATGCATGTGTGAAGTTTCATGAAAATATTCCATAGGGTGGTCAAGTTATGCTCCGGACAGGAAATCAGTGTGCGAAAACAGAAAAGGGAGATAACTCAAATATTAGCTACGCAAGAGTTGTCATTCTTGTGCACAACACACCTTTGGGTCGTGGTCTATGCATGTGTGAAGTTTCATGAAAATATTCCAAAGGGTGGTCGAGTTATGCTCAATCAGTGCGCGAAACAAAAAAGGGAGATAACTCAAAAAATATTCCAAAGGGTGGTCGAGTTATGCTCCGGACACGAAATCAGTGAGCGAAACAAAAAAGGGAGATAACCTAAAAAATTAGCTATGCAAGAGTTGTCATTCTTGTGCGCGACACACCTTCGGGTCGTGGTCTATGCATGTGTGAAGCTTCCTGAAAATATTCCAAAGGGTGTTCGAGTTATGCTCTGGACAAGAAGTGTCTGCGGCGGACACGGACGCGGAACGGTGTCAAATACATAGTAATTGAGTATTGAGTAATTGAGTATTGTCACTCCCATCATTTCTGAAGCGATTGGGTATTTCAATATTTTAATTGGGTAAAATAAAATCACACTACTGTTTACACATCAACAGACAGCAATTATTGAATAGTTTGCTTCGAAATGAAAACATGTCGTGGCATTTCATTAGAATTGTCTCCTTGGAGACGATTCTAATGAAATACCAAGATGTGTTTTCATGGAAAATAAGAAAAATATGCTATATGTGTGGTCTGTTTATTGTTTTCTGCAGCATGATAAAGATACCACAACATTGTTATTGCTTTTTGATACTCGCTACTTCTGATTTCAAATGGTTTTTTGGTATTAAATTTTAATTGGGTATTTAAACAAATATGCAGCTTATCTGGAGGGCTCATCAGAATTAGCGAGTATCCTAAAAAGCAAAAGAAAACAATTGGTTTGTGGGAGGTACCTTTATCATTGCTGCAGA
This sequence comes from Conchocele bisecta, assembly GCA_029237695.1. Taxonomy (NCBI): domain Eukaryota; kingdom Metazoa; phylum Mollusca; class Bivalvia; order Lucinida; family Thyasiridae; genus Conchocele; species Conchocele bisecta. The sequence continues at coordinate 35,111,184 of CM055270.1, forward strand.
AAGAAAAACAAAAAATAAAACAAAAAAGACCACCAATATAGCATATTTTTCTTATTTTCCATGAAAACACATCTCGGTATTTCAAGGAGACAATTCTAATGAAATGCCAAGACATGTTTTCATTTCGAAGCAAACTATTCAATAATTGCTGTCTGTTGATGTGTAAACAGTAGGGTGATTTTATTTTACCCAATTAAAATTTTGAAATACCAAATTGCTTCAGAAATGATGGAGGGAAAATACTCAATTACTAATTCCTTATCTAGAGCGCTGTGAACATCATTAAATTACCCTTTGGATGCTGCCAACCAGGGGCCCGTTTCACTAAACTTCGTACGACTAAAATGTTCGCAAGTGCAAATTTAGGATCGTCTGGAAATTTTAATTGGTGGATTTACATTTATTGAGCATAGGCTGCATATGCAGCCTATGCTCAATAAATGTAAATTCATTAATTGTTTACAAGAAAATGTGGTTAATGTGAAACTTACAGACTATCATAATTTTGTACTTACGAACATTTTAGTCGCACAAAGTTTAGTGAAACGGGCCCCAGAAGTGGGTTGGAGAGGCATACCTTGGAGGTGAGATAGGCGGTCCACGTGAAGACCCACTCCTTGAAAGTGTTGCCCTTCTTGCTACAATAGATCGGCTTGTGTAGTGTCGACCAATCCAGTGACTTTGTCAGCATGTACCTGGAATGTAACAGTGAGCTTTCTTTGATGGTGCGGAACGGCCTGTCAATAGCTCGGGTCATTTTAGACTGGAAGTATCAGACAGGGCTCCAGATAAGCTGTGTATTTAATTGTCAAAAACCCAATTGAAATCAGAAGTAGCGAGTTTCAAAAAGCAATGAAAAATTTGTGGTACCTTTATCATGCTGCAGAAAACAATAAACAGACCACAAATATAGTATATTTTTCTTATTTTCCAGGAAAACACATCTTGGTATTTCATTAGAATTGTCTCCAAGGAGACAATTCTAATGAAATGCCAAGACATGTTTTCATTTCGAAGCAAAATATTCAATAATTGCTGTCTGTTGACGTGTAAACAGTAGTGTGAATATATTTTACCCAAATAAAATTTTGAAATACCCAATTGCTTCAGAAGTGATGGAGTGACAATACTCAATTACTAATTCCTTATCTGGAGCCCTGATCAGGGATGTATTAGTGTTCTCCACGGCAACATAAATGGTAAAAGTGAATCTCCCGGCAACAGCTAAGATCATATAGAGACAAGACCAACGTTTAGTCTCATCCGACAGACCAGTGGGATGGAAATACTATTTTTCACGCCTAGGGTGAGGATTGAACTGACAACGTCCGGTATTGAAGTCCAATACCATATACCCTAAGCCATGGCCCATCCCAACAGGGTTTGATGTCCCAGCAACAGCTAAAGTCATATAGAGGTGGGGCCTCGACTTCAAGTTTCATCTGAAAGACAGTGGGAGTTCATGCCTAAGGCGAGGATTGAAGGGAAACGAAGAACAAAACGATTATCCTTGAGAAACTCATCTCTTTCATCATCCAAATCAAGTAATTGAATCACAATAGCACAATTTACTGATATTTTAAAATATTGCCTAGCAACTACCACCACATAAAACCAGCCACCTTATACACAGGTGACTCGTGTTCAATATGAACATGGTGCACTCACAGGTGGAAGACTCGGGCCTATGACACCAAAAAAAATGCCTATTAAAAAATCCCATTACCCCACCCACTTGGTCTCGTACAGTAACATATGCTATATAAAGGTGAGTATAAATAGGGCTATTATAGAAAGCGCCCTCTCTTTTCCGGCTCGCACAAACACAATAAACATCGATTAAATGTATGACTTCTGTCTCTGGCAATCGATAAAGGTATTAGGTGTGTGATGAATATACTCACTTCAAATCGCTGTTTCCAGCATTTATTCAGTTATTCGCATTTTGTATACCCCATCCAAAGCGAAATTTGCGTGTACGAAAGAATCTCACACAGAATCGGAGGCCGTCCGGCTGGATTATCGGTCATATTTGGCCGATAGCTGATCGCCAGCTCAAACTAAAGTCGTGCACCATGACCATATACATTAGAGACTCCAACCATACAAAGTTCGTCCAATTGTGATTGTTCGCCAATCTAAAAAACACTTTTTTCTATAATTTCGTTCATTATCTGGAACTGAGTCAATGCACCATCTTCCATAATACAAGCACCGAAGCGTCTATGTAAGAACATCTCTGATTGGCTAAACCTAAAAATAGACGCGAGGACTTTCCCTTTTCAGGGTTTCCGGAAGACATAATCTGATTGTACGCGAATCATGAATGAAAGCCAATGAAATTGGAAAAAAGTGTTTTTTAGATCGGTGAACGATCACAATTGGACGAACTTTGTATGGTTGGAGTTACTAATGTATATGGTCATGGTGCACGACTTTAGTTTGAGCTGGCGATCAGCTACCGGTCAAATATGACCGATAATCCACGCCGGATGGCCTCCGATTCTGTGCGAGATTCTTTCGTACACGCAAATTTCGCTTTGGATGGGGTATACAAAATGCGAATAACTGAATAAATGCTGGAAACAGCGATTTGAAGTGAGTATATTCACACACCTAATACCTTTATCGATTGCCAGAGACAGAAGTTTATTGTGTTTGTGCGAGTCGGAAAAGAGAGGGCTCTTTCTATAATGGCCCTATTTATACTCACCTTTATATAGCATATGGTACTGTACGAGACCAAGTGGGTGGGGTAATGGGATTTTTTTAATAGGCATTGTTGTTGGTGTCATAGGTCCGAGTCTTACACCTGTGGGTGCACTGGGGCCCGTTTCACTAAACTTTGTACAACTAAAATGTTCGTAATTGCAAATTTAGGATCGTCTGGAAATTTCAATTGATGGATTTAGATTTATTGAGCATAGGCTGCATATGCAGCCTATGCTCAATAAATCTAAATCCAATAATCGTTTACAAGAAAACATTGTTAATGTGAAATTTACAGACTATCATAATTTTGCACTTACGAACATTTTAGTCGTACGAAGTTTAGTGAAACGGTCCCCAGGTGTATTAGGTGGCTGTTCTATTAATTTATTGATGATTTATGTTGCTGAATCAACACTACCATTGGCCGATATTTTAATGTATTGCCTAGCAACCACCAGCCAACCACAACCACCAGCCAACTTATACACAAGTGACCCATGTTGAATTTGATGTTAATATCAAATTGAACCATGGGACACTTGTGTATAATATTGTGGTTTTATATCATTGAATCAACAGTGCACAATTTGCCGACATTTTATAAGCGTTGCTTAGCAACCGCCACCTGGATGTGAATAGCAGAATGAGAATCTCCCACGCGTGCTACGGGAATCAATATTTTAAAGTGTTGCAACAGCAACCATCACAAAAAAACTATCCACATTACACACACGTGACCATTTTCAATTTGATATTTATTTTTAAAGTGTTGCACAGCAACCATCACAAAAAAACTATCCACATTACACACACGGGACCCATTTTCAATTTGATATTATAAATATCAAATTGAACATGGGTCACTTGTGCATAATATTCCACCATTAAACTATATTTTAAACTGTTTCCTAGCAACCGCACATACCTAGATGTAAAGAACGGAATGAGAATCTCCCACAAATGCTCCGGGAATCAATATTTTAAAGTGTTGCCTAGCAACCACCACATAAAACTATCCACCTTATACACATATGACCCATGTTCAATTTGATATTATTTGGGTCACTGGTGCATAAGGTTCTTGAATCAATAACCACCATATTTTAAACCGTTGCCTAGCAACAACCATCTATTACCTGGATGTGAAGAACGGAATGAGAATCTCGCGCACGTGCTCCGGGAATCGTTTCCACAACCTCCCGCCGGGACCATCCTCTGTCGGCTCCAACACATTGTACATTTTCAACAGATTCTGCAACGCGAACGACGAGCAATCCTGAACGTCCGTCTTCGTCGCGGCGAGATACGACTTCACGATCTCGTTGATCAGGGCAACGAAGAAGTTGTCATCATCGATACTCGCATGGAACTTCGCCATCTCGGCCTTGGGGTTGTTGGTGGAGAGTTCGAGGCGACCGGGGTCGATCGCGCTACATTTGCCGAGGCACTCTGCGTATAGCCGCTGGGCATGATGGTCTGGCTCCCGACATCCCTTCAACAACTGGAGACAGGGTAGGGATTATGGAACTGAATGGGTCGATGCGAAATGGAAAGAAATTAGGATGAGTCTAATTGAACACAGTACAGCAAGCAGTTGAATAAATCGAATGGCGGGTGTGATTACTACTGTCTGTTCCACGTTTTGCTGCCGACGAACTTTTGGCCATTAAACACATTAAATCTAAAAAATATTTAAAAGTAAGTAACTACTTTTTATCAATAACAAAACTCACCTTCCCCAAAAAAAATTATTTTATGAAATTCCATCAAA
>CM055270.1:35116166-35150278 GCA_029237695.1 Conchocele bisecta
TTTGATGGAATTTCATAAAATAATTTTTTTTATTTTTTTTGGGGAAGGTGACTTTTGTTTTGGAATTAAAAAAAGATAAAAAAGTTACTTTTACTTTTAATTTATTTTTGAGATTTAATTATGTTTAACTTAGCCAAAAGTTCGTCGGCACGGCAAAACGGGTGGAACCAAGACAGTAGTAATCCACACCCGCCATATCAATTTATTTCAAATGCTTGCCTTGCTTTACTTGTGTTCAAATTAGGACGCATCCTAAATTTATCGTTTCCATTTCGCAATCGAACCCATTCAGTTTTCCATTAATCCCTAACCCACCTGTCTCCAGTTGTTGAAGGATGTCGGGAGCCAAGACCTCAATAGCCCAAAGCGGCTTATACGCAGAGTGCCCTCGGTCAAATGTACGCGACTCTAATCCTAACCCGGTCGCCTCGAACTCTCCTCACCAACAACCCCCAAGGCCGAGATGGCGAAGTTTTCCATGCGATATTTCGATGATTGACAACTTCTTCGTTGCCCTGATCAAACGAGATCGTGAAGTCGTATCTCGCCGCGACGAAGACTGGACGATTCAGGATTTGTCTCGTCGTTACGGCAGGTTGCTGAAATCTTTGTAAAATGCAAATGTACAATGTGGTTGGTAAGGCCAGAACGGAGGATGGTCCCCGGCGGGAGGGTTGTGGAAACGATTCCCGGAGCACAGTGCGCGAAATTCTCATTCCGTTCCTTGAACATTTCCTGGTAATAGATGGTTGTTGCCTAGGATAACGGTTTAAAATATGGTGGTTAATGAATTCCTAAGAACCTTATGCACCAGTGACCCAAAATAATATCAAATTGAAACAATGGGTCATTATGTGTATAAGGTGGATAGTTTTCTAATGTGGTGGTTGCTAGGCAAAACACTTTAAAAATATTGATTCCCCGGAGCATTTGTTGGGAGATTCTCATTCCGTTCTTTTACATCTAAGGTTTGTGGTTGCGGTTAGCTGATAAACCAGTTTAAAAGAAAATATAGTTTAATGGGGTTGGATTATTATGGCACGAAAGGTGACCCATAGTTCAATTTGATATTTAAAATAATATCAAATTGAAAAAATGGGTCCCGTGTGGGTGTAATGGATGGATAGTTTTTTTATTTTTTTTTTTGTGATGGTTGCTGTGCAATACTTTAAAAACTTTAAAAATAAATCAAATTTGAAAATGGGTCAACCGTTGTTTGGGTAATCTATGGATAGTTTTTGTGTGATGGTTGCCTGTGCAACACTTTAAAATATTGGAATTCCCACGTAAGGCAACGCGTGGGTGATTTCTCATTCTTGCTATTACGTCATCCAGGTGGCGGATTGCTAAGCAATCGCATTATAAAATGTCGGCAAATTGTGCACTGTTGAATTCAACTGATTTAAAAACCAGCTAATATTATACACAAGTTGTCCCCATGGTTCCATCTTTTGATTTTATTAACAAATCAAATTCAAATTCAATAAAGGTCACTTGTGTTATAAGTTGGCTGGTGGATTGTGGTTGGCTGGTGGTGGTTGCTAGGCAATACACCTTAAAAAATATCGGCCACATTGGTAAGTGTTGATTCTCAACATAAATCATCTAATAATTTTAACATAAAGAAACAGGCCAACCTAAAATACAACCTGGGGACCGTTTCACTAAACTTCGTACGACTAAAATGTTCGTAAGTGCAAAAGAAATTTTATGATTGTCTGTAAATTTCACATTAATCCATTGTTTTGTTGTAAACACGAATTTATTGGATTTAGATTTATTGAGCATAGTCTGCATATGCAGCCTGATGCATCAAAATAAATTTCTAAATCCAATTCAATTTAGAAATTTTCCCTGACGATCCTTTAAATTTGGGGGCAATTACGAACATTTTATTAGATTGTACCAAAGTTTAGTGGAAAACGGGGCCCCCAGTGGCACCCACAGGTGGAATGACTCGGACCTATGACCCCAACAACAAACAATGCCTAATTAAAAAAAATCCCCAAATTACCCCAACCCCACTTGGTCTGCGTACAGTTACCAATATGCTATATAAAGGCGAGTATAAATAGGGCCATTTATAGAACGGTAGCCCTCTCTTTTTCCCTTTCCTCCGACTCGCACAAACACTAATAAAACTTCTGTCTCTGACAATCGATAAATGGGTAATTAGGTGTTGTTGAACTTATACTCGCACTTCAAATCGCTGTTTCCTGCATTTATTCAGTTTTTCTTTCGCATTTTGTAAATACCCCTATCCAAAGCGAAATTTCTTGCGTGTACGAAATAAGAAATCTCACACAGAATCGGAGGCCATCCGTCGTGGATTATCGGTCATATTTGACCGGTAGCTTGATCGCCAGATCAAAACTAAATAGTCGTGCACCATGACCATATACATTAGTAACTCCAAACCATAATTACAAAGTTCGATCCAATTTGGGTGATCGATTTCCACCTACGATCTAAAAAACCACTTTTTTCCTAATTTCATTGGCTTTAATTCATCATGATTCGCGTAAAATAATCAGATTATGTCTTCCGGAAAACCCTGAAAAGGGAAAGTCCTCTACGTCTATTTTTAGGCGTTTAGCCAATCAGAGATGTTTTCTTTACATAGAAGCCTTCGGTGCTTGTTATTATGGAAGATGGTGCATTAGACTCAGTTTTCCAAGATAATGGAACGAAAAAAATTTTAATAAAAAAATAAAAAAGGTTTTGTTTTTTAGATCCGGCAGAACGAATCACAATTGGACGAAACTTTTGTTATGGTTTGGAGTCTCTAATTTGTTACGGTTCATGGTGCACGACTTTATAGTTTGAGCTGGCGAATCAGCCTATCGGACCAAAATTATGACCGAATATTTAAAACCCTAGCCGGTACGGCCTACGATTTACTGTGTGAGATTCTTGCGTACACGCCCAAATTTCGTGTTGGATGGGGTATTATTTTTACAAAAATGCGAATGTCATATGTTACTGTACGAGACCAAAAGTGGGTGGGGTCAATGGGATTTTTTTTAATAGGCATTTTTTTTTTGGTGTCATAGGTCCGAGTCTTCCACCTGTGAGTTGGCCCACCATGTTTCATATTGAATCACTAGTCCACCATGTGTTAATAAGGTGGCCCCCCTGGTTTTTTATGTTGGTGGTAGTTGCTAGGTGCAAGATATTTTAAAAATTAAAATAACATTGTAAATTGTGCTATTGGTGATTCCAATTTACTTGAATTTGGATGATGAAAGGATGAGTTTCGTGTTTTCCTCAAGGATAATCGTTTTGTTCTTCGTTTCCCTTCAAATACCTGCCCTTAGGTCATGAACTCCCTCCACTGTCTTTCAGATGAAACCTTGAAGTCGAGGCCCCACCTCTATATGACTTTAGCTGTTGCTGGGAGAAGACAAATCCCCAAACCCCTGTTTGGGATGGGCCATGGCTTAGGGTAATATGGTATTGGACTTCAATACCGGACGTTGTCAGTTCAAATCCTCACCCTAATGGCGTTGAAAAAAATAGTATTTCCTCCATCCCACTGGTCCGTGTCGGATGAGGACTAAACGTTGGTATTGTCTATCTGAATCTTAATGCTGTTTGCCGGGAGATTTCACTTTCACCATTAATGTTGCCCGTGGAGAACACATAATACATCCCTGATCAGGGCTCCCAGAATAAGGTAATTAGTAATTATGAGTTTTAATTGTCACATACCATTCACTTCTGAAGCAATTGGGTTATTTACTTTCAAAATTTTTATTATGGGTAAAATATATTCACAAATACTACTGTTTACTAACGTCAACAGACAGCAATTATTGAAATCTTTTTGCTTCGAAATGAAAAACATGTTCTTTGGCATTTCATTAGAATTGTCTCCTTGGGGTGACAATTTATTCTAATGAAATTACCCAAGATGGTGATTTTCCTTCCGGAAAATAAGATAAAAGAAAAATAATACTATAATTTGTTGGTCTGTTTATTGTTTTTTTGTTTTCTTGCAGCATGAAAAGGTAAATGTACCACAAATTTTTCATTGCTTTTTATTTTGAAACTCGCTACTTCTGATTTCAATTAGGGTTTTTTGGAACAATTTAAAATACACAGCTTATTCTGGAGACCCTGTCCTGATACTTCCAATTCCGTCTAAAATGACCCGATCCCTATTGAAAATCCCTTTAAGGCCGTTTCCCCCGCCCCCCCCCCCCCCCCACCACCCCCCCCCCCCCCCCCCCCCCCCCCCCCCCCCCCCCCCCCCCCCCCCCCCCCCCCCCCCCCCCCCCCCCCCCCCCCCCCCCCCCCCCCCCCCCCCCCCCCCCCCCCCCCCCCCCCCCCCCCCCCCCCCCCCCCCCCCCCCCCCCCCCCCCCCCCCCCCCCCCCCCCCCCCCCCCCCCCCCCCCCCCCCCCCCCCCCCCCCCCCCCCCCCCCCCCCCTCCCCCCCCCCCCCCCCCCCCCCCCCCCCCCCCCCCCCCCCCCCCCCCCCCAAAGAAAGCTCACCTGTTACCAATTTCCAGGTTACAAACCATGCTGACAAAGTCAACTGGTAAATTGGTGCGACACTACACAAGCCGATTCTGATTGTAGCAAGAAGGGCAACCACTTTCAAGGGATGTGGGTACTTCACCGTGGACCTACCTATCTCACCTCCAAGGTATGCCTCTCCAACCCACTTCTGGGGCCCGTTTATTCACTAAACTTTATGTACGACTAAAATGTTTCGTAATGGTACAAAATTTTTAAAGATAGTCTGTAAGTTTCACATTAACCTCATTTTTCTTGTAAAACTTAATTAATGAATTTACATTTTATTGAGCAATAGGCTGCATATGCAGCCTATTGCTCAATAAATGTCAAATCCACCAATTAAAAATTTCCAGTCGATTCCTAAATTTGTTTGCCACCTTGGCGAACAGTTTTAGTCGTATGAAGGTTTAGTGAAACGGGCCCCCTGGTTGGCAGCATCCGAAGGGTAATTTAATTGAATGTTTCACAGTGCTCCTGATAAGGAATTAATTAATTGAGTATTTTCCTCCATCCATTTCTGAAGCAATTGGGTATTTCAAAAATTTTTAATTGGGTAAAAATAAAATCTAACACTACTGTTTACACATTCAACAAGGACCAGCAATTTATTGAATATAGTTTGGCTTCGAAATGAAAACATGTCTTGGCCATTTCATTAGGAATTGGGTTCTCCTTGGTGAGACAATTTCTAATGAAATTACCGTGATGTGTTTTCAATGGAAAAATAAGAAAAATATGCCTATATTGGTTTGGGTCTGTTTATTGTTTTCCTGCAGCATGATAAATAAGGTACCAACAAAAGGTTTGTTTTTGCTTTTTGATATCTCCTTCAATTTCTGATTGAGGGCTCCGAATAAGCTGCCATATTTGTTTAAATACCCCAATTAAAAATTTAAATACCTAAAAAACCATTTGAAATCAGAAGTAGCGCGTAATCAAAAATCCAATTAAATCAAACTGTTTGTGGGGTAACCTTTTATCATTGCCTGCAGAAAACCAATAAAACCTGACCACTCATATAGCATATTTTTCTTATTTTTCCATGAAAACACAATCTCGGTATTTCATTAAGAAATTGTCCTCCAAGGAGACAATTACCCTAATGAAATTGCCATCGACTTGTTTTCATTTCGAAGCAAAACTATTCAATAAATTGCTGTCTGTGGAGGTGTTAAAACAGTAGTGTGATTTTATTTTACCCAAATTAAAATATTGAAATACCCAATCGCTTCAGAAATGATGGGTTTGGAGTGACAATACTCAATTACTCAATACTCAAAATTAACTATGTATTTGACCACCCGATTCCGCAGTCCGTGTCCGCCGCAGAACACATTCTTGTCCAGAGCAATAACTCGAAAAAAAACACCCTTTGGAATATTTTCAGGAAACTTCACACATGCATTAGACCATGGACCCGAAGGTGTGTCCGCGCACAAATCAAAATGACAACTCTTGCATAGCTAATTTTTTTTATTTTGGTTATCTCCCTTTTTTGTTTCGCTCTCTGATTTCGTGTCCGGGGGAGGCATAACTCGACCACCCTTTGGGAATTTTTTTTTATTTTTTTGAGTTATCTCCCTTTTTTGTTTTCGCCGCACTGATTGAGCATAACTCGACCCCACCCTTTGGAATATTTTGTTCAATGAAACTTCCAACACATGCATAGCACCCACGGACCCAAAGGTGTGTTTGTGCACAAGAATGACAATCTCGTTGCGTAGTCTAATATTTGTGTTATTCTCCCTTTTATTCTGTTTTCGCACCACTTGATTTCCTAGTTCCGGCGGAGCCATAACTTGACCAACCATATGGAATATTTTCACTGAAACATTCAACACTTGCATAGACCACGGACCCTAAATAGGTGTGTCAACGCAATAAATGACTAACTCTTAGCAATCGCTTAATAATTTTAGTTATCTTCCCTTTATGGGTTTTTATTTCCGCGAACTGATTTTGGTCTCCGGAGCATAACTCTAACACCCTTTTTTTCAAATACTACTTGTGTATCTAAGGGGAGGGGGATACAACATGCCGCTTGTCCAACATGCGTCCATTTCTAGTTTCTTATCTGGGAGCCCTGTATATAGCATAATCTTTTTTATTGTAGGTTGAAACAGGAGAAGCCATTCAAACGGTGTTCAACTCGTGTATTGGTGGCCCCTCAAGGTTAAGAACGTGCAGAAATCGCCCTGTAATATTCTGCCTCACGTCGGTTGTTCCATGTCCACTACTGGACGGATCTCCGGTGACGTTATCAATTGACGTACGTACCATTCCAACTGGCCCATTTTATTATTTATTTCACCATTCACTCGCAAAATACGTCGATGATTCGAAATGTCTTGCACATACGAGAACACACCATGCGATTTGGTAACCCGAAGAACAAATTGTGTGGCGATATCCACGAAAAATATTTGTACGATTTATTTTTCTTTCGTAAATTGACGTTCGAAAAGATTGACTAAATTTTCATAGCAAATGCGGAATACTATTCCGCCATTTGCAAATGAAAAAATTTAGTCATTCTTTCGACGTCATTTGTATGAAAAATAATCTAAATATTCGTAAATTTTGTATTTTAATTTTTTTTGCTATGAAAATTTATTTCATCATTTTTCCCAACGACATTTAACAGAAAATATCACCTTTTGTGTATTAAAAATAATTATTTCATGCAAAAATCGGCTAACATTAGCATTGGTGTGTCCTCCTTAATCTTTGTTTTTAAAATGGTAAGACGGGATTAAAAACGTCAATTTCTATTGTTAGTCAATGGATAAAATATGAACTTTGGTGACCAACATGGATAAACATTGATCTTCTTGCTGAGCCTGTTTCACGAAAACCCTGTCCAAATTTTACTGCTTTATAAACAATAAAAAACAATGCAAAAACAATATTTTTTAATTGATAGGAATTAAATTTTGATTCAAATTTAAAAATCATTCCTTCTTTTTATTTTCGTGAAATTTTGTGGTCAGTCAGATTTTATTATTGAAAAATGAGTTCCTCTTAGGAATTCAACATGGGGAAAAAAAGGAAAAATAGGTCGGGTACCTGGAGGAGGCGGAGTTGAAAAACGAAAAAACAATTTGGAAATTGATTCCTGAAATCTAAGCTAGAATAGCTTGGAAATGAATCTAACTAAAAAAGAAAACAAAAGTTTTACATTTTGAAAATCGGGTTAACAATCACATTTCTGAAAATTAGGGAAAATGTTAAATAAACCCAAGGATTTAAAACATTGAAATTGAAATTTTTTTAATCCGCAATACAATCAATTTTTAATGGACCCAAATTTCATTTCAAAATAAAATAAATTGGTAAGGCCTTATTTTTTCCTTTTAAACTTTTGCTACCGAATAATTTCATATTATCGAAAATATGTAATTGGTTTTTTTTGTTTGCATTGTTTAAATATGGCCTCGTAAAATTTGGGCAGATTTCAGCCCTTAATCTGTTATGCTGGCACATTAAACCCTTTAGACGACTTGAAAACCCTAAGGCCCCTGTCTTCTATATGACCTTATCTGTTGCCTGGCACATTAAAACCCTTTGTGACCTTGAAATAACCAAGGCCCTGTCTCTATAATCACCTTATCTGTTGCCTGGAACATTCCTTAAAACCCTTGGTACATTGAAACCAAGGCCCTGTCTCTATTTAAGACCCTTAGGGCTTTTACCATTTATTTTTCCCTGGGGGTGGGGGGGGGGGGGGGTACGGGCCTTTTAAAAACTGCATGGTGTGGTCGTATTAATTTTAAACTTATTTTTCTATGGGTGGGGTTCTCACGTCATTTAAAAAATTTCTATAGGTAGGGGTAAATTTTCTTTTTATCATTTCTGGTTGGGTGATGGGGTTAAGTTCCCCTATTGAGTTGGTGGGTGGTTATTTCCATAAGGTGTCGTGTATAAACAATTTTAGAATGTCTCCGTAAAAAAAACATCGACATTGAATGTTCAACTGGTTCAAAGTGTTTTAGCGGAAGTTATTAAGAGTTGTCGTTCTTGCAAATCCAGCGTTTCTGCCTAGGTTCGAATTCGTCCCGGGTCGTTTGTCGCCGCCATAATTTCCCGTTCTGCCCACCCACCAGGGTCGTTTCGCCCTTATTCCCCGTTCGCCCTTGGGTCGTTTCTCCCCCCTTTCTTTCTCCCCCATTAAAATTAAAATGTTCAGGCCGGCCTTTTAGTTCGATTGGCTGTCAGACATCTCGTCCCCAAGACATCTCGTGAACACGAGTGTTCGTCTGGTACTTCTGCTTAAACCAAACAAATTCGAGTAGCTTGCTGTTTACGCGGAATGAACCGACGAAACATGAGTGTATTGTTCACCTTATCATGTTGCTGGCACATTAAATCCCTTGAGATTGAAACCAATGGCCCTGTCCTCTATATCACCCTTATCTGGTTGCTGGCAAACATTAAAACCCTTTAGACTTGAAACCAAGGGCCTGTCTCTAAATATCACCTTTATTCTGTTGCTGGCACAATTAAACCCTTTGACATTGAAACCAATGGGCCCTGTCCTCTATATGACCTTAATCTGTTGCTGGCACATTAAACCCTTTATGTACTTGGAACCAAGGCCCCTGTTCCTCTATATCACCTTTATCTGTTGCTGGCCCACATTTAAAACCCTTTCTTGTTTCACTTTGCTATACATAAAAAAAAATTACAGGTATCCTTGGAAATCAATTGTTAGTACCATTTTCAAATTTCAAACCACCAATTATTATTGTAGAATCTGTAATTGAAATCAATCCGAGGTTGTTGAAATCGTCCCGAGCCTGAAGACAGAAGACGGGATCCAACTTCACCTCCACATGAGCACACTGACGTACTATTTCAACTATCCACTCGACTACCTCACCAAGTGGAAGTGGTTCCAGGGCTCCAGATGAAGGCTGCCGAGGCTAAACAGACAAGGGAAGTGAGTTATAGAGATGATGATAAACTGCATATATGCGGCTGTGACTGGAGAAATGGGGCTTATGGGTTTAGCCGCCAGTTTAGCTCCTGATCAGATTACAAATTCGTTTAGCCTGATAGCGATCTATATTGCTTGTTAGAAGCTTGACAAGTGTTTCATTGATGGAATGGAGAACAGTGCAGATCCTGAGCAGACTGCGGATGCACAGGCTGATCTGGATCTACACTGATCACAAAGCCATAAGACCTATTTCTCCAGTTGCAGCCACATATGACCTTGCCGTATATGCTGACAATGAAAAAATAAATCAATCAGTACATATTCAGAACATGCGGGTTATTATGTATTGTAGAGGCGAGTTACCTGTTGGACCCAGGCTACGTGGTCGTGAACGACTTCCTTGAGCGAATTCCCCAGGACAAACTTGCGCAGGTCTCGTACAACTGCCAGGCCTTCTCCCGATCACTGATGCACTTCGAACAGTTTATCGGGGCCAGTGAACAGTCGCTGCAGAAGCAACTAGACTTCATACAGGTATGCGAGCGGCAGGTTGGGAACAAGCGAATGGTAAATACCTTATTATTACTCAACTCCCTATATAAGTTAATATTCCATATTTTTGACTAATTCCCTGGATTTTGACGTGCCTGGGCAATAGTTCCGCGTGCCCCATTCAATAGTTCTGTGTCCCCGGTCAATAGTCAAATTATTTCACGCCTGAAAATCATGATTTTTGTTTAAAAGATTACGTCATAAAATTAAACATAATTTAGATCTGTTGACGCGCCCCTCCAAATTTATGTTCATTGTGCATGCACATACACTGTTAAAGGTTGAGTAATAAAACAGTTATTTCAAGGTAATTCGGGGAACAGTCAAAACATATTGCCTCTTGGTGCTGTGGACGACCCGCTTCTCTATTGCCCTCGGCCTCTGGACAATAGTGCCTTCGGTCATCCACAGCACCTCAGGGCAATAGTTTTGACTGTTCCCCGAATGACCATGAATGTCTGCAGAAACAGCTAGATTTCATACAGGTATATAATTATGGCTGTTAAAAGATGCTTCCAATAGCAGTTGGAATCGTATGATAAATGGAGAGAAAATTGGAGACGTGATTTGAATTGTCCTATCTATTTGGGGGCAGCGGGGGACGGACATTATAATGTCCACTGGAGACGATTCTCATGTGCTGTCAAAACCAGGTTTTTGTCGAGAAATATTGAAAATAAAACGTTTCCAGCAGACAACAACATTTAATTCAGGGTAGTAAGGGTTAATCTGTTTCAGTTTGTTCTAGGATGGTTCTAAGGAAGCAGGGGCGTTGTATAATGTAATATGGAAGTAGCTTCGTAGAAAGATATATATCTTTAATTATATATTTCAGCGGCTGTACGTGGCGATGGATGAGCCAGACGGGGTTCTGGGAGTGGCCGCCATCAGACAGACACCACCCACTCTGCAGGAACAGATTCTCACCCACGCCCGCCTCGGTGGGTACCATATACAACTGTATCGTAGATATACCCATTCCATAAATAGCCGATCTTACCTGCATGATATTTGTATGCCCCTCACCGTGGAGAAATGGCATATAGTGTTCGGCTTGTCCGTACAAAATTGTTTCTGCGCGACAACTTGATTAACCCAATTCAACACAACAGGCCTGTATAGTGGTATTGGCAAACTGTCGATCCAGATGAGCCGGCTTGTTATGACTGACCAGGCATAGCCAGGTAATGGTGGTAGCGTTTAACACGGGTTCGACAACATACTATACCCAGGTCAGTGGGGTGGCAGTTGAGAGCATGCGATGGGTAATTTAACGATCGGGGTTCACCCTTACCGGAATCTGGGTTTGGCCCTCACGTACATCTTAAGTTTTTTGTATATGAAAGTTGAATATTATGGTTTTACCCTTATGTGAGTATTATGTCTCCCCCATGAATGGGGAGACATTGGTTTTGGCTTGGTTGTCCGCCCGTCCGTATGTCCGTCTGTCCCGTCACAATTTTTGTGTCGTGCATATCTCCAAAAGTTTTTGAGTTACAGTCGTGAAACTTTACAGGAATACTTGTCATCGTGTGAAGTTGCGCACCTGGGGTTTTAGATGCGGATTCATCCTGTATTTACGGAGTTATGGCCCTTGACTTAGTGAAAATTGGGATTTTCAACTTGTGTCGCGCGTATCTCCAAAAGTATTTCAGTTAGAGTCGTGAAACTTTACAGGAATACTGGTCATCATGTGAAGTTGTGCACCTGGGGTTTTAGATGCGGATTCATCCAGTATTCACGGAGTTATGGCCCTTGACTTAGTGAAAAGTGGGGATTTTCAACTTGTGTCGCACGTATCTCCAAAAGTATTTCAGTTAAAGTCGCGAAACTTTACAGGAATACTGGTCATCGTGTGAAGTTGCGCACCTGGGTTTTAGATGCGGATTCATCCTGTATTTACGGAGTTATGGCCCTTGACTTAGCGAAAATTGGGGATTTTCAACTTGTGTCGCGCGTATCTCCAAATATATTTCAGTTAGAGTCGTGAAACTTTACAGGAATACTGGTCATCGTGTGAAGTTGCGCACCTGGGTTTTAGATGCGGATTCATCCTGTATTTACGGAGTTATGGCCCTTGACTTAGCGAAAATTGGGGATTTTCAACTTGTGTCGCGCGTATCTCCAAATATATTTCAGTTAGAGTCGTGAAACTTTACAGGAATACTGGTCATCGTGTGAAGTTGCGCACCTGGGTTTTTAGATGCGGATTCATCCAGTATTCACGGAGTTATGGCCCTTGACTTAGTGAAAAGTGGGGATTTTCAACTTGTGTCGCGCGTTTCTCCAAATGTATTTCAATTAGAGTCGTGAAACTTTACAGGAATACTGGTCTTCGTTGTGAAGTCCTTGCGCACCTGGGGCTTTAGATGCGGATTCATCCAGTATTCACGGAGTTGTGGCCCTTGACTTAGTGAAAAGTGGGGATATTCAACTTGTGTCGTTCGTATCTTCAATAGTATGCAGAAAATACAAGGTAGCTACATATATGCTGTTGCTGCCTTAAATTCTACTTTTCCAAGTCCTGATAACATGCAGTGGTGGTATTGGGGGAGACATATGTTTTTGTCTGAAAAACAATCCTCTAGTTACGATTATTTATAATCCTATTTTAGGGGAAGGGGCCAAGTGACTTTGGTGTGGTATAGACCTGGCACCATGTCCGGTTACTCTAATTTCATGGGTGAATATACTTTTTTTTTATATAAATATTCTGTTGGTATTTTCTCCCCCAATGCAGCAGGTTATATACGGGATCAAAACCATTGGCCCGGCCTTAAATGACCGTAGCTGTTGATAGGCCGTTAAACACCAAAAAAATTTTAAATATACCCAGGTCAGCAACACGAGATGCAGGCGTGCTATGAGCAGGCAATCCAGACTGAGGCGGACGAGGTGGCCCACCACCAGGGCCTGCTGCAGAGCCTGATGGACCTGGGCCAACAGAGTAAAGCCCTCCACCACGCCACTGGGGTCATTGCACAACGGTACGTCTCCTTTTTGTGTGATATACCTCTAGCTCCTCTCCCGCCTTCTCTCCTGCTTTAGCAGAGGCGCGACTATAGTCGGTTCTTTTCCGTCGTCCGCGTCGTCCGCCGCGTCGTCCGCGTCGTCCGCGTCGTCCGCGTCGTCCGCGTCGTCCGCGTCGTCCGCGTCGTCCGCGTCGTCCGCGTCGTCCGCGTCGTCCGCGTCGTCCGCGTCGTCCGCGTCGTCCGCGTCGTCCGGTTTTTTTGTAAGGCAAATGGGTTAAAGTTATTGTTTTTTCACAATATCTCTTTAACCCCTTGCCAGACTTTGATAATATTTCACATCAATGTTTGTCTAGGGATGATGCTTCATTACGCACACCCCGACATCCAAATTCTCAAGGTTAAGGTCATTTATTTACTTTTTGTCGCGCCTGCTTTAGCAGAGGCGCGACTATAGTCGGCGCTTTTTCCGTCGTCGTCCTCGTCGTCCTCGTCCGCGTCGTCCGTTTTTTTTGTAAGGCAAATGCGTTAAAATTATTGTTTTTTCACAATATCTCTTTAACCCCTTGTCAGACTTTGATAATATTTCACATCAATGTTTGTCTAGGGATGATGCTTCATTACGCACACCCCCACATCCAAATTCTCAAGGTCAAGGTCATTTATTTACTTGTAATGTTCACCGGTTTTGTAACAGAAATGCATTAAAGTTATTGTTTTTTCACAATATCTCTTTAACCCCTTGCCAGACATTGATAATATTTCACAACACATCAATGTTTGTCTAGGGATGATGCTTCATTACGCACACCCCCACATCCAAATTCTCAAGGTCAAGGTCATTTATTTACTTTTAATGTTCACCGGTTTTGTAACAGAAATGCGTTAAAGTTATTGTTTTTTCACAATATCTCTTTAACCCCTTGCCAGACTTTGATAATATTTCACATCAATGTTTGTCTAGGGATGATGCTTCATTACGCACGCCCCCACATCCAAATTATCAAGGTCAAGGTCATTTATTTACTTGTATTATTATATGACTAAGTATTTCAGTCATTCTCATTGGCTGAAATACCACCACGTGATTATAAACAAATTTAATGTACACCTCTGAACTGTTTGTTTACACGAATAATCACTCTCGGACCGCGAGACCGGTCCGAGATGTGTTTATTCATGTAAACTAACCTATTGTTCACCTCCTTAGAGCGCATGCGTAAATCTAACACATTTTGAAAAAAATATTTTAAAATTTGAAAAACATTTTTTTTTTCAATAATTATTGAAAATTGTGTGAAACCAAAAAAAAGTGAACACACTTTTTTTTTGGCCGGATATTTTGAAAAAATATTTTAAAATTTAAAATATTTTTTTTTTTTATAGTTGTTGAAAATTGTGTGAAACCAAAAAGAAAGTTAACCATTTTTTTTTCGGCCGGATATTTTGAAAAAAATATTTTAAAATTTAAAATATTTTTTTTTTTAAATAATTGTTGAAAATTGTGTGAAACCAAAAAGGAAATGAACAATTTTTTTTTTCCGCCGGTTATTTTGAAAAAAATATTTTAAAATTTAAAAAAAAATTGTTATTGTTTTTTCACATTATCTCTTTAACCCATTGCCAGACTTTGATAATATTTCACATCAATGTTTGTCTAGGGATGATGCTTCATTACACACACCCCCACATCCAAATTCTCAAGGTCAAGGTCATTTATTTACTTGTAATGTTCACGGTCAAATGCCTCGGCAGGCGCGACACTGCTTCCGTGGCGGAATTCTTGTTAATATTCACCGGTTTTGTAACAGAAATGCGTTAAACTTATTGTTTTTTCACAATATCTCTTTAGCCCCTAGCCAGACTTTGATAATATTTCACATCAATGTTTGTCTACGGATGATGCTTCATTACGCACACCCCCACATCCAAATTCTGAAGGTCAAGGTCATTCATTTACTTGTGATGTTCACCGGTTTTGTAACAGAAATGCGTTAGTTATTGTTTTTTCACAATATCTCTTTAACCCCTTGCCAGACTTAGATAATATTTCACATTAATGTTTGTCTAGGGATGATGCTTCATTACGCACACCCCCACATCCAAATTATCAAGGTCAAGGTCATTTATTTACTTGTAATGTTCACGGTCAAATGCTTCAGCAGGCGCGATACCGCTTCTGTGGCCGAATTCTTGTCTAGAACTCTCTGGCCGATTTCTCCAGAATACCATATTTGTCTGATGTTGTGTAACATCATTCTCGTCATTCTGCAGGGATGGGTAGATGCCTAGGCATACATTACGCAAACATTGTATTAGCGAGCATACCTCACTATACCCCCAGTTACCTGTGTAAACAGGGGTATGATGAGGTGCCCGCGCAATTGGTAATGCGGTCAAATAGGTCACGATGCAGTGACTATTTTCGATCACTAACTTAAGCGATTGTAATGTGTATTTTCAATATTTATATTATTAAAATGTATCATATCGATACCCCTTTAAGTAATATTTGTATATTTTAAATGTATTGATGTTCTCATGAAGCGCATGAATATAAGTATTAATTAATCCAGCTTATATTGAGGCAAATCACACAGCCTTAAAACATAGTGCTGGAGTATAAAACCATAGTATCGTATATTATTCATAAGTATATCGCTATTAAACATTAATTACAATATGTATGCATATTATTAAAACAGTAGATGCTACCGCTGTTTCGCTATATGTGATATTTATAACAAAATAATTTTTTTATTCGTCCGCGTACGGATTTCTGTCACACAAAGCGCCATTTTCAGTTCATATTTTGACCTGTGCATATGACCAGGACTAAATTTAAACAACGCTCGATTCCGTCCTATTCAAATTTCTCTGCAGAATGTTCAGACTAACTACATAAATAATGCTGCTAAATAAGTGTTAACGGCTGGAACATGGTCATCACTAAAAGGAAGAAACCACAGTCGTATTATTTAAAAAATAAGATTTACCCGAGACCTCATGGGGGACGCCATTAATCCAGTGTAAACAATAGACCGTGTGATCCCATTTCCTGAGTAGCCGCCGCTTAGTGAAATGGTGTGCTAATCATGATATTATGTTCCCCAATAATTGGAAACGGTTTGAATTTCTCGGTAAAAACTACGAAAGTCATACAAAATAACGATGTATATTTAACATTGGATACGCGTAAACGGTATTACTCTCTCATCGGATCGTCAGTTGTCGTCGATAGCGATTTAACGTACTGATCTGGAGTAGTATACAGGGTATCACTTCATTACCGCGGGGGGCCAGGAGTAGAGTAGACCCCACACTTACCCCCAAGGGGTAAATATACGACTCAAAAACCTCTTAATTTTCAGAGCAAAAAGTGTCTCCCAACCAATAAAAACAACCTCGTGTTGTTTTTATTGGTTGGAGAAAGAAAAAAGAAAAAAATTGGATAAGGTGGAATTAATAATATCTTTTTACTAAAAAGTAAGTGGAAAGTAAGCCGCCGCCAACAAGTAAAATTGGTATAAACAAGTCGGCCTCAGCTGGGTTATAATCGTCCAATAGAGGTTCTATATTTGATGCCTGGTAGTTATATAACGCCTCGTCGGCACGTCTAAACGCCGCCAACGAGTCTGATTCTTCTTGTTTTTTCGTATTAATCCAATCTATATGGGCTCTACGAGCGTTTAAAAGAATTATTTCTTTTTCTTCATCTGTCATTTTAACCGGCCCAAGTGTTGTTGTGTCATCTTTAATCGTGGCTTCGATGCGGTTAACGACAAAGGTTACGGCACCTGAAAAGATACTGGCAAGTGTTACTCCTCCTATTGCTATTAATACTGCTGGTACTGGCATTATTATGATAGTATATAAACGTAATTAAAACTTTTTTACATCAAAATTAATTAAGTTCCGATACCGCGAATTCTACTGTTTAGATATTTAAACATTGTGGTCATTTCGTTCGGTGCGAACGCTCTAGGATATATCAACATTCCATAAAAATTCATATATTTCCGCGATAGTTTGTGCTCCCGGTAAGCTTCCTATATGTAGACTCTTTTCCGAGTCTGGTATAGTTGCCGTAAAAGTTTCCGTAGCGTCTGGTGGCATGTGGAAATCGGATCTAAATAAATTAGCAGTAACACCATCGTATACATACCCCCAAGCCTCTAATCTGCCTCCAATTGGTGGGTCTAAATTATCGACAAACAGTCTTCCTATGGCAGCAATCCATAATCTATAGTAATGCTGTCGGGTTTTTGTATATGCATGGAAAATCTATCGCTACCACGACCCCAAAAGAACGCAGACCCCCTAGTACGCATCTTATTTTTACAAATGAAAAATAGCATAGTTTTATTTCTATTAGCGCCGCCGAACGTTCCACCATTTATATCAGACGCGATAAGTTCGCACCCAATTTCTCCGTTGAATTTTAAGTAGGGTTGATTGAAATCGTCAAATTCTAAAAGAGGGGGTTGATTGCCGCTCGCGAATGGAACGCTATTATAAATATCCATAACGGTATTTATTTCGCCATTATTCGAATATAAAACGCTACTAGCGGTGGGAATTATACCAAGAACCATATCTGGATATGGTATGCCCGGCAGTACTGCTGCTATCGCATGTAGCCTGCCATCGTTATACTTATCCACAGAATATTGACTATAATTAATAGGATCACCCGCGTCTGTGGCCTTTGGCAGATTTGTTATTTTATTATTAGACATATCGATATTACCGGACATGCTACCACCTACCGTTGGTAGAAATGCACCCCCAACACCAGCTCCTGCCATTTCATTTGTAAGCGCCTCGTAAACAACATCAGCATTAGCGTAAACTTCGGTTTTAACCGCTGTGTCTGATCGAACAATTTCCCTAGAAAGTAAATCTACGGACGTTACTAAATCCGTTCTTAATGTATTATTTTGATCGGTATACCCGTCTTGGAGTAGTGTAAAAGAAGCCGCCGCTTCATCAGTAAGCGTTTTTTTAGTCGCTTCATCTCCGGAAACGGCATCTGCGCGAATTTCTACGTGAACGGTTGTCATATCGTCCTTTAGATCGTCAATGGTTTTATTAACCCCCTCTATTAGTTGTATAAGCGCCGTATCGACGACGGTTTTTTGATCGGCTAATTCTTCTGTGAACTCGTGCCTAATAACCGCACCTTGGACAATATCTTCATCTCGCAAGGCGGTTGCTAGCTCTGCAGCCTCTTCTCTGGCCGTGGTAAACATGGCCGTTGCTTGATCCCGAGATATTTTATCACCATCTTCTATGGTATCTCTTAAGGTGTTTTCTAACGTGTTAACTTTCGTATCCATGATGTTTTTTTCCGTATTAATAAACGTTATCGTCCAATCATGTATCGTATTTCTAGCGGCCTCTATTTGATTCGAGGTATATGCGGTCATTTCCACCTTCAGGTCGTCTAGAAGGACGTCTATATTATCCGCAATTCTTTTAGCCCCGTAAATGCTCATTATTATTATTATAAATATATATATAAATATATAAATATTTAAATAAAAATAAAATGGCCACGACAACAAATTTTACTATAGTGAAAGACTTTAGATTAGATAATGTAAAGGCTATGCAGGCTATATTGATAAGAGAGGGAGATAACAGAATGAGAAGCGCGCTAGAAATATAAAGAGCGGCTAATATTGCGAACGTTGTAGAAACTTCTTTAAGTTCTGTATCGATACTTGCTGGAACTGCCACAGCAGCAACACTATCAGCTGTGGTAACAATACCAATGGCTGGTGTTTTAAGTTGTGTTACCGTATTATCTGGTTCATTAAGTATGATAATTAGGGTAGTTGGTATAAAATTAAATAAAAAATGTAGAAAACACGATAGAATAGCTATTTTAACTAAAGCTAAAAAAAATAGCGTAGATCTGTTAATATCTTCCTCGTTAGTTGATGATGTTATATCTAATTCAGAATTCGAGTCTATAATACAAGAAATGGGAAGGTACGAAGAATTAAAAAATGAAATTAGAATGAGGAATAGTGCAAAAATGCCAAAAATATTTGATACGGATTGGGATAAATACAGGGGAAAAATTGGGAATAAAGTTTATAATTGAAATTTATAATGATTTAATTGATAAATAAACGTTAGAATTATTATTAAAGTTAGAATAATCGAATAGTTGTTTCAAACCCACCCGGTATAACTCGTTTAAAAAAATATTCTTTGTGCGAAATAAATTTACTGGGTATGATAATTTGCGTAATTTACGTACATTTTGCATGTGTGTTTTTAATAAGTTACATATTTTTCTATTAAATACCGTAAATCCAACATTGTTGTCGGTTCTTAAAATATTATATTGCCGCAACATATGAAAAATATAAACTAACATAGTTATTTTTACTTAGGGGGGTTTCGTAAAAATTAAAAGGTAATCCATTCTCCGTCTCGTCAAAATTAAAAATATTATCGAGTTCTTCGATATATAAACTTATTAATTGTTTGGTTTTCATAATTTTATATATGTTTATAATTAATTTGTTAAATTAATTTGTTAAATTATTTCTAATTCTATAGAAATTGGTAAGCCGTGATTATTTACAAGTTTTCCTTCACAATCCATAAATGTTAGTTCCAACTCCGTAATAATTCCAGCCGTTAGTTTTTTATATAACGGAGTTGTTGGTGTAATGTTAAAACTCGCACCGTAAGTCGTCTGAGGAACGGAAACTTTAGATAATACTTTAGAATTTTTTCCGTCTAATATATTATCGCTCGTGCCGATTTGTTTTAAATTAATATCGAAGAATTTCGGCCACATATTTAATTGTCCAGTATATGTTCCGTGTTTATAAATAATATAATCTGTCTCCACCTTTTTATTCTCCTTTAATAAGCCCAAGGCGTCCACAATATTATCAGATATCAGTAATGCAAACCCACTTTCCACGGTTACTGTACATATACCAGAATCGTAATCTATACTAATTGGATTTTTATCAATCTTTTCAAAAGTAAAAGTTCCGTCATCGTTCATAGTAGTTGTTTCTAACTCACTACCCAATTTTACAATATCCCTAGCACCCCTAAGTCCGGAATTGAGAGGGGCCTTCGTAACCGCACCAATACCCACCCCAGTATTTGGGTCACCATCATCTTCTCCAGCATCGGGGCCGATTTTTACAATAGCCATCCAAGAATCTTCATTAGTATTATACCACCCTATCCAAATTGTTAATGATCGTATTCCTACTCTTTTATCGTAATTAGAATTATCTATAGCAGTTTGCAGAGAAACTGCACCGTTTAAAATGTTGCTTACAGTGTGAAAAGACATAGTAATAATTTGTAAAAATTATAAATAATTGTTAAAAATTATAAATTAAATTGTTATATATATAATTAAACATTTTTAAGTAAATTTAATAATGATACCCGATAAATTTCAATATAGTTCTTCTGCTACCTATAAAATTGGAGGAAAATATAAAGTTAGACAGGATGTGTTAAATATAATATCAGATATCGTTAATCCGACTATAAGAATTAATCAAAAGGATGAATTTAAGGTTCGTTATCTCGATATTTTTAATAAATATAAAATAGGAAATATTAAAACGGAAGAGGAAGTAACTAGGTGGAAAAATAATCATATGACGTTTTTACAAAATCAAATAAACTTCGCCGTGTGGTGCGCAACGACTGGGTGTGGTGTTGGAATTGATAGTCATCTAAAATCTCCAACCCCGTTCATGAGAAGTCTTTACAATTTTCACACATACTTTACAATACGTAGAATTTTGAGAGAAATGGAAGTGAATATTCACGGTTTAACGTCAAACATTCACAGTCAATATAATATAGCGGCATATCAAAAAATATGTAGAGAATTTAAAGTACCATTAAACTCAAATTGGAGACAGAAGGTATTTACAGATACACAAGGACTTGGTACAGTTTATGCTAGTGGGTTATCAGATTGGGGTGTTTCTTCTAGAAAGGTGGTTGGTATTAGTAAGTGGTTGCCATTCATTAAGGAAACTTACGAATATTCGCATAGAAATTCGACCGAATGGACATTAAAGGATTACAATAAAAAAACAACGTTTGGTAGTGAAACCCCAGTAATTGAACCCAGTGTAATGAAGATAATATATGCAGGTGGCAACCACCTTCGATTGCGCACGTAGATTATATTGAACAGCCCCCAAACATGATTAATACTGTTTCAACATTTATGGTTGGAATTAGTGATGGTTTTACCAAAGCCGGTGTTGTTAGAATAAATGAGTCCATAAGAACGTATGTTTGGGCCTTACTCGCAGCGCAGATTGAAGTGCGAAAACCTCTTGGACGTGGGGCGGAATCTTTTGGTGCTCAAAAACAGTTTATATCTCTAGTCGAATCAAGAATAAAAGCGGCAGAGAACACAACCGAATCTGTGAACAAATATCAACAATATCTATCAAAAACTAAAACGCCCGTAAATTATGTATTTGGAACTGGGTTATATATGGCGCCCGGTAACATGATTATTGAAATGGGCGATATGGGAAATTTTAACAATAAACTGATTATTGCGGGTAGGGGGCAAGCTATCGGTTTAAATGATAAAATAAACGCAATAAATTCATCTAAATTAGACGATGAAGAATTAGACGAAGAACTGGATGATGAAGATTTACAAAATGAGGCACAAATTGGTGGGGTTATTCCAGAAGAAACAACATTAATTGTTTTAGATGAAGAATTACAACTCGAGGATGATATTGAGAAATACGAGTCGAAAATAGTAGATTTTATCAAATCTGATAAAAAAAATAATATCTCGGCAGAACCTTTGACGGCAACATATGAAAATGGGGGTGTTAATATTATAGTAGCGTCTAGTATTTTATTAATTTTATCAATAATTTATATTATGTATTAATAATTTTATTAACAAAATTATATTTAAGTATATACTTAATTTATTAACAAAATGCCAGCCAGATATAAAATACAAGACGCTACTACTAGGGGCGCTCCATCCATAATGTCTAAGAAAAGAAAAATAATCAAAGCAACCGATGATGGCTTTGATTATGCAACTGGCGGGGCGAGACAAGCGGTTAAATTCGTTGATAGAGCTCAACGCGAAGAAATTGGCGGTGCGCGCATAATTTCTGACGTACCAAATATTCTTACGCAAAGACAACGATTGGTAGATGGTGTGAAAGATGATTTTTATAAACATTTCGAGAAACAAGGACATACCCCAACCGGCGGGGTGCCCATTGTGCAAAAATGGGTCTATAAAAACTATGGTGGCAAACTCCAACTTCGTCTTAAAAACCACCCATCTGTTAAATTAATAAATGCGGATGGCACACCTATATCGTTAAATATTTTAGCTAGTAACGTTAATATTGATTTTGTCAGGAAATAATTGGGGTTTGTTGATTTTAAAATTAACGATAAAAGAGCGGCGACAAACTCCCTTCAAGAAATACATGCGAAAATAAAACTAGATATTCCTACGAAAAACTTATCTAAAGTCGTAAAAGAAGTAACCGACGATGTTAAAAGGGTAGAATCGATGTTTGTTGATTCAAATTTTAATGATCAAAAATTTAAAAACGAACTTGACACACTTAAAAAAAATGGGAGGCTTTTAAGTAAAGAGCAAACCGAAATAGATGAAATAGATTCTGACATTTTAAAAGGTAGACGAAATTTAGCAGATAAAATTAAAGACGGAATTAGAGCAAATATTATGAGCGCGAGAGACTCCCTCCGATCTTTAATAGATAAACGCGGAATGTTAATGGTGCGTCTCACTAATAGGAGGAATATTGTTAGAGATAAGCTAACCAGCGTAAAAAGCACACTTTCTAAATTAAAAAGAAACGATATAACCATAGTAGAAAAAATTAGAACAATTATTAGAGAGCAGGGGTATACTATTGGGGGAATTTTGGCAATAGTTGGTGTTATTGTTGGAGGTGTATTTTCCGCCATCGGTTTAGTTTCATCGCCTGCGGCAGTTGATGATATTGAACCAGACGCCGGTCCTGACACCGATCCTGGTGTTGAACCAGACGCCGACCCCGATATTAATCCAGAATCTGGCGTTGCTAAAAACACAGATAAGGGGGCGTTTTCTAAATTAGGACAATATTTAATAAGTCTTGGTAAAAAAATTGCCGCGGCCGTACCAGGATTAATAGGGGTTATAGTGGGAGGGTTTTTAAAGATATTAGGAAAGGGCGTGGTTGCTGCCGCGAAATATATATGGTTATTAATAGTAATGTTTTTCGGTGGTGTTATAATTTATTTTAAAAATAAATTAATTTAAAAACAAAATAGACGATTAATTAATAAATTTTAATAAAAAGTTATATACTAAAATATAATAATTTCAAAGAAATTAAAATTTAAAAATAATGTCTTATGGTAATAAACTCGAACCTCAGCGACGATTTCGTGAACTTAATGCAGCAAAGGGTGTTAGACAAACCGTGGCAATTACTAATAACCCATCTACGATCGATCAAAATCAACAACTACTTATAAGGTTTCCCAATCTTGGTGAAGATGATGTTATTATTCCAGGTAGTTCTAAGTTGGCCTTTACTATAACGTTGGATTCGACAGACGTAAATAGAACGCTTGTTCAAAATATTGGGCGCGCGATCGTTCAGAAAACGACTATTAAAATTAGCGGCAACGAAATAATGTCTCTTGACGACTCAGATATTTACGGATGTTATCAGGACCTATGGAAAACAAAAGCCGCGCGAGATAACGCGGTTTATCAAGGTATTGATACTAGTGCAAATAGAAACGTGACGAAGCGTAGGATAAACGCTGGGGACAAGGCCTCAAACACCGCAGATGATGCCGTTTCTGCAGCTTACGGTAATAGGTTTTACATTCCTCTAGATTTTGAATTACTAGAGACTGTTATGCCGTTTTATCAAAGCGGTTTGGCAGATCGCCTGGAATATGAACTAACGTTCAGCGAGTATAATAGGGTAATAAATTCTGCGAATACTAGCACATATAAAATTGACGGAATTTCACTAGAGTTTGATACCGTCGCCCAGATGGATCTTGCTGCTACAATTAGAGAAAAATATGCTAATAAGGTTGCGATTCCATATGATAGAATTCTTCGCCACCGAAGAGTCATTCAAAATAAAGCCGACACATTATGGAATTTTAACGTTAATGTTCCGGCCAGATCGATGAAAGGAATATTACTGTTGTTCGAAGAAACCGGCCCGGCCGGAATTAGAAATTCTGAACATTTTTATAATCCTAAAATTACGAAGGTAGAGACGACCGTAGAAGGTGTACCAAATCAACTATTTAGCCAAGGTATGCGCGCTATCAGTGGGACGAAATCCGTAAAATGTTTGGCGGTGGCCATAACGAGACGGCCATAACCGATACGGTTTCTAAACAGTTACAAACTTCCGACGTAACTGTGGCCGAATTCTTCACGTCTAAATACGCTCTTTGGATGGATCTGCGACTGAGTGATGATAGCAATTTACATGGCTCTGGAAGGCGAGTTATAAATGCCAGCGAAGGAATATCCCTTCAAATTACAAAAGATGCGGATGGTGATGGTGATATAATCGTTTTTATATTCATAATTACAGACGGCGCTATAATTATAGAAGGCG
The DNA here is from genome assembly GCA_029237695.1 of Conchocele bisecta. Lineage (NCBI taxonomy): Eukaryota > Metazoa > Mollusca > Bivalvia > Lucinida > Thyasiridae > Conchocele > Conchocele bisecta. Next base: position 35,140,820 of record CM055270.1, read on the forward strand.
GTAGGCTTAGGCGGGTGATGTATTAATTAATTTAACAAATTAATTATAAAAAAATGTAGTAATTTATAAAGATGGATAATATAATAAAAACAATCTGTAAAACTCCACACGCCGCAATAATATGCGGACAAACTGGATGTGGAAAAACCGTTTTCATATTAAACCTGTTGAAACGGATATAATTAATATATTTGAACATATCGTAATTATATGCCCAACTTTAAGATGGAATGAAACTTATAAAAATCGTAAATGGATAAAAACCGACCCCAATATACATTTAGTAAACCCGGGAGAAAATTTACACGAATGGATAAGAGTTTATTATAAATTATTGAAGGTGAAACCTCTCTGTTTATTTTAGACGACTGCTCGGCAAAGTCCGCGATGATAAAAAAGAGAGATATGTTAACCGAGCTCGCCTTTTCTGGTAGACACGCTGGTCATAGTGTATGGGTTTTAACGCAAAAATACAATTCTGTGTTAAAAGATTTACTCGAACAAACAAAATGGACCGCTTTATTTCATTGTAAAGATCGGGATTCTATAGACGATACGCTAAGAGAAAATGACGTAATTTCAACAAAAAAAACGCGAACGAGAAGAGGTTAAAGAAATTTTAAAAAAGAATAAACACTCGCTTATTATTTTAAAAACGATCAACCGACGGATTATAATATAATTTTACAAGATTAATTTTTTTATTATACTTTTATAAATTTAAATATATAAGAAACTAGAAAATGTATGAAAATTTACTAGAAGATATTTTACCAGATATTAATAAATTGTCTGAAGAAGTTAATAATGAATTACTAAAAAATGAAAAACCCGCTAAGAAAAAACAAACGAAAAAAAAGGCGTTAAAATGTTTAGAAACTCAAGGGGTGGAAACTTTATCGGATGATGTTATTAAAATGAAGGAAAATTTGGAAAAAATAACCGTAGGTGGTCAGTCAGAATTTTATTTAGGTACAAAATATTTAGTGGCAGATATTAATAATTTAAACGATTCGGCTGAAATTGTTAAACTTTATTCATTATACGAATCTAAATTAGGTTTGATAATGACAAAAACGTTGGGAGAAACTATTATAAACACTGCCGTAAGTGGGTTAGGGTGTGTAATAACATTAAAAAATGTTGAAGAGTTAAAATATGAACTTAAAAATGACCCCTTTGTTAATATGGCGCTTAGGTCTCTATGCTCACAAGCATATTATTCGTTGGGTATTTTCATGGCGCCGCTGACCGTTGCCCTCAAAACGATTCAACACTATGACCGGGCGCCAAAAACAACAGAACTTCCCGAGTCTCAACAGAATGAGACTGAATCACAACATACGTAACTGAGTCTCAACAGAATGAGACTGAATCCAACTGCTGATAATTAATTTTAGGAAAATTATTTATATAGATTAATTTATATAATTTAATTATAAAATGGATGAAAAAATCGAGCAAGAGGAGGAAAATAATTCATCTTCAATGTCCGTAGAAAATGAGAAAATTAAACGAGTAACGAAGGAAGGAAACCCAAATAGGAGTAGAGGGTGGGAAAGTATCTGCAATGAACGTAAAATTACTTAAAAAATTAGAAACGCACCAATCGATAGAGGAGCCGGCCCTCGTAGAGAATGAAACCGTAGAAAAACAAACAATTTTTAATAGATTGTGTAGCACCGAAGGTTATATCCTTATTACTGTCGGTGTTTTAGCTTTAGGGTATACCATATTTTCTATTTATACACCACCAGACCCTGTAGCGGTAAATTTTCCCACACAGGACGATAACATAGTGGGTGATCGCGATATGGATTAATTAATTATAATTAATTTAAATAAATTATTATATATATAATTTATAAGAAAATTAGAAAAATGAATTGGCAAAGCGCATTGTTGTAGCTCTCACACTGGGAATTGGTGCCGGAGTAAAGGCGGTTACTAAAACTAAAAACCCAAAACTAGAACTAACCGCATATGATATTTCTATGATGACAGCCTATCTAGCGGCCGCAACATTAATAAAAGATTATTTGGTATCTATAAACGTTATAGATGATGACATTACCGATAAGTTGGGTTAATTCCACCCCACTAAACCCAACTGGTCTATGTATTCTACTCGCGACACGGAAGGCACAGTTCACTACGCCCTCAACTTCTCGTGTAGAGGGTCCTTGGGGTGGGGATAGGGATATGGATTAGAATCTGGTTTAATTAGTTTCATTAAACTTTTACCTGGTGGGGTATTATTTAAATCTCTTATTTTTGTGTGAATTATTAGTTATTATTTCCCAGTTATGAATTTATATTGAACACTTGTTTCCAGTATTGTATATAAAGCAAATCTGAATAAGATATGCCGAAAACTTTTATTATCCGAGAAGCGTTAGTAGATATTCTACAATCTCGTGGGATTATTCCCGCCTACGAAATAAAAAAGAAGTATCGTATTGGGTCAAGACGACTTACAGAGATATGGAAGTGTGATGAGTTTATATTGGGCCTATCGAGAGAAGATTGGAAAAAACCGAAGGAGAAGGTTGTGGTTCCTGTTAGAAAAAAGCATGTAAAGCCGTGTATAACCCACGAGTCTTGTGCTCCACGTATTTTAGTAGTCTAAATAATTTAGTGAGAGTTGTTATTTTTTAGCATAAATTTGAGAATGTTTTTCATTTTATCGTAAAAAAGGCCCCCATAATTTACCCTTTTTGAAAATTTGCCCTCTACATTTCCTCGAAATGGTTTCCTAAAGCGGTTCTGTATGAATTCCGTCTGATAAAACTCTTCTCTTATCGTAGTAGGCGGAAAGCCCTAGCTTATTCTGTGTGTATGTTTTCATAACTCCATCCTTCATTCTAAACCCCCTATTTGTACCCCGATCTATTTTGGTGTGGTGTAGAGCGTCCTTATACCTTCCCCATGAAAGAGTGTTTTGCCTTGCGGATAACCCTTTAGCCGAATGTTTTACTTGAGCGTTTTCTGGTTTCTCCGTAAGATAACACTTGCTACATAGTGCGATTATCCGATCTCCCCGAAACTCTGTCTTGAACAGCCCTGGTTCTCTATTGCTCCATTTATCCCACGCTAACCATTGGTCTTTGTTTTTGTTGAAACTTTCTAACATGTGTGGTTTTACTATATCCTCAATTTCTCCACTAACTCCCATGTACAGGCTGTCCGTGTCCATTTGTATTAGTTCAAAATCCGATCTATCAACGTACTTGTCCATAAAATCGTAATAGAACTCTAACATTCTAAGTTTTGCGTATTGATAAACTGCAATCCCACAGTGAAAAGGTTGAGTCATTGCAGAAACTACCCTTCTGTAAGATATTTCGTAAGCGTCTCCTATTTCCTCAAGATCGTGAAAATATGCCGATCTCAAAGCCCTGTCTACACAAACTTCGTCTTTCGTATAGTTGGTGGTGAGGTGGTTTTCTGGAGACTCGATCATTTTTCCACAACATGAGTTTCCTAGTAGTTTCATTATATCAGCAATTGGAGCTTTTGAGCTATCAACATCTCCGGCTCTCCTAGTTGCTGTTACTTCGTTTACAAACCATTCAAAGGGTTTTCCTGGTTTGTAATCTATAAACTCTGTGAAGTGCTGTTATTATTAATCCATGTTTTAAATACCATTTTAGAAGCGGTGCGAACAACAATACTTTTTCTGCCGACATCGCCCCAACTAGCTTTCTACCTTCCCCTCGGGTTCTGTTTGTCTCTCGTAAATATTCGAGCATGTTTTCGGGAACTTCGTTTTCCTCGACAACACGATTTATAAATATTGGAGACATTTCTGAAAACTTTTCCTTTAGGTTTGTGGGAACTTCTGTATCAACTTCGGCAAATCCAAACCATTCCTCTGATAAAACCTGTTTGGAGAAGCTGTCAATTTTTTTTCTGTTAAAGGGGTGTGGTACTGTGAAGAGGCGTCCCTGCCCGCATGGCATCTCTTTTCGTAATGTTGATAAATACAAGGCATTTGCATCAAATCCTAATACTTCTTGACAGAGCTTTCCCTCACCCTCTGGGGGTGATCTAATCTTGGTAATGCCGGCTTCTGCATATCTTGTAAATACAATTGACGGCCCTCCTACTAGCGCCCCTTTCATCATTTTGTATACTTTTTCTGGAGCAAATAGTGGTGGACAAATTGCGTCTGCCGCCTTGCTCTCTTTTGTTGGGTATGATTTTACGTAACTTTTTATTGAGCCTCTAAGGATATATTGCAGGGCAACTCCTGGAAGGGTAACCGCGTCTTTAAACATATCCACCCCTTTTGTTTTATAAAAGTTAGACATTTTTCCGACGGCTTCAATAAATGGACCGACGTCTAAATCGTTGTAGTATTTTAACCAATCTCTAAACGTCTTCATACCTTGTGCTTTGAAAATCCCGTTGCACTCTTTCAATTCTTTTTTTGTAATCATTTTGTCCGGGTTATGTTTCAAGTATGTGTATCTTAAATCTTCTGTCTTTGTGAAACTTCTGTCGGCTCGTAGCCCTTCTGTAGTGTGAAGGGCTAAACATCTAAATATACAGCGATCATCGTTAAAAGTATCTAGTGGTTTAATTCCTTTTTTATATCGTAACCACTCTGGCAACCTACCCCCGGCAACTTTTTCAGATTTCATTCCTATATCATTCGTAGATGTTGCGTATGTTAATTTAACATTTATACTTAACCATCAATAAAACTCCACTTTGTGTTGGGCCTGTCTATTTTATCTATGTTTAATCTCTCCTCCTCTTGTTTCTTAACCCATTTTTTCACCTCTTCGTGTCCACTGAACCATGTGCTTCCAAAATGGTTTTTATAAAATATTATGGTTTTAGGGTTTCCTTTCGTATCTTTTTCCTCAATATTTTCCAATCTATAGGAAAATGAGTACCTAAGATAAAAGTTCCCCGTGAAAAGTGGTTCCAATTCCTTCATTATTCTATCGGTGTTGTCGGTTTGAACCTTTCTTCTCATGGTTACTTCGGTTATCCTTCGCCCTTTATTTATTGTCTTGTCCTTCTTTTGGTAGTCCTCTAGAATTTCCTCCCCTTCCGCTATTATATTTTTTAATAACTCCGTTTTATTCACTGTTTTTTGTGGCTTCCCTATATTTTTACTTCGAAGGCTCAATGTCGCCTCATCAGCAAGGCTCTGTGCTATCTTTTCTACATCTTTATTTTCTATTTTCTTGAACGCGCCTCTGGCGTGGGCTCTGCGAAATCTTTTCATGTACTCCTCGTTTTTTGTCTCATTTATAAGTTTTGTAAGCCCCTTCTCCCTCAACCTTAGTGAAAATACAACTCCCATCTTCACCAACTCGGAACGTAATTCCCTAATTTTTGGTGAAGAACTTTGTGGTACTCTCCTTTCTATCTTACCATGGCTTGTGGAAGATAATTTTGGAGCTTTTGTCATAATTTTTTCTCTGACGTGTGACATTTTTAAATTTTTTCTCTTATATCTGAGCAAATATAATATTTTTTCAAAAATATTATTTAATTATTCTTAAATGTGGCGTTTCTTTAATTGATAATTTTTTTCTTTTTTCTTTCTCCAACCAATAAAAATAACACGAGGTTGTTTTTATTGGTTGGGAGACACTTTTTGCTCTGAAAATTAAGAGGTTTTTGAGTCGTATATTTACCCCTTGGGGGTAAGTGTGGGGTCTACTCTACTCCTGGCCCCCCGCGGTAATAAAGTGATACCCTGTATACTACTTCTGGTCTTAATTTATTGTCAACTTTCAAGCCATTTACAGAATATATGGCTAATTTTGGAAATAAATAACGGCAAATTACGATGACGTCTGCTCTGAAATATCTGTCAACTTGCGGACGTAATTTAAGGAAATCGATTATATTTTAAGGCTACATCTGTGACTAATTACGAATTTATGTATGGTCTTTGGCTACACCCGACACATTACACAGATCTAGTTGTAAATACACGTCGCTTTGTGTGGGGAAAAAAATCGATAATGCGTAGTTGTGTGTGACGAGGTGTTGATCTGATGACACCACACAGCTGTGACCCTTAGGCAATGTTTTGAAATTGACGTGTCGTTTTGATGTGTGCCGCAACACCTCAGACAACATGACAATTAATGATATACTCTCGATTATACACAGAACTATTACACGGCTGGTTATTTAAAATAAAGAGTAGTTCAGTACACCTTCGCCGATATTGTTTTTAGAAAATCAGTAATATTTTCCGTAAATGGTGTTGAAAAGTTGACAAAAATTCTATCACCGTATTTAGTTGTGCCGATATTGTTTTAACAAATCAGTAAATTTTTTTCCGTAAATGGTGTTGAAAATTAACAAAATATATAGCCGCATTTCTCCGATATTCGTTTAGAAAATCACCAATATTTTCTGTAAATGGTGTTGACACAAAATGCAGCGTTCATGCGGAATTCAAATAAAATAAAAAATAATAATTTAATAAATAGACGCCAATGGCTACTGTGTTTGCAGCCAGTGAATTCTGGTTGTGGTAGCCACAGGCGCAGTTGTGAGCAGATGGAGGACAATAATTATTTCAAATTCATAAAAAAATGTTTGCTGTCCGAAAATTAATAAATTCTGACAGCCAAAAAAATAGATTTTGGGACAGTAAAACATTATATGGTATAGACAGTACCTCAAACTTAAAAAAACAGTAACAAACTGTCTGTGTATATATTACTTAAACTTAAAAAAACAGTAACAAACTGTCTGTGTATATATTACTTAAAGACAGACACTTTCATTGTTGGTAAGTTTCTATCAATTTATAGGTATTTTTATTAAAATCATAAAATTGTGAAAATATTAAAATCACAAAAATAATATATATGGAGAAACAAATATATACCACGTCGAGGTTTGAACCCCCGACCCTTTCGGGAATCGGTAATTAAATCATTGAAGTCGGCGACCTTAACCTCACGACTATTGCGCCATTTACGACAATCACAGTTATACAGAAGTGCTATCAGTATTACGCAACCATTTGAACGTAATAATTATTAAATTATTTGTAACTCCATCTACAACGATACCGTTACAGAGATACGCTATTGAAACAACATGTATTAGTACCCATAAACATAACAAAGTAAATGTTTCATTATATATCACAGGAGATAGCTTAAAACTATATATACTAATCATAAACAGAACAATCCGCTTGGCTCGTATGAAAATAGTTTGCGTGATATTGATTATCTCCCTTGCCGAAAGTAGTTTAATGATTTATTAATTCCAAATAAGACGTGTTTGCGTAATGTAGAGCACTTGACTTTAATACTCAACGTGCATGATCACGGCGAAAATACAAAGACCACCAAATGCAGCTTAACAAGACGTGTTTGATGCGCCAAATTTCATCAAAATCCGTTACGTAATAAGGACAATATAAAAGAATACGTACTTTGAATCAGGTGGATTCTGGAAATTTCAGTACTTGTTGTTGTTGTTAGTACCACGTGATCATACACCTTGATACTGGAGGTAGTGAGTTCAATCCCAGCCCTAGGCTTTCGTTTGAGACTTGAAACCGAAGATCAGTCTCTACGTGACCATAGCTGTTGCTGGGACATTAAAGTCCTTCAACGTTTCACTTTCATCATTCTGTCTGATACGCTTCTTGGAATATATTCATATTGATCGGAGGCCTGTCAAACAGCCCGGCCTATAATTCCCTGCTGCCATCAGACAAGCTATTTTGTCATTGGACACCTCTTTCTGTAGCCTATTTCACCAACATTCCAAAGTATACTTATCTAGCAAAGTTTTAAAGATAAATTTATTCATTTTTAGTGTGCTGAATTTATTACATTATCACAGCCATTTTGGCTGTTATAATGTTATAAAGTCAGTATAATAATTCTGCATACTTTTAATCATCAAATATATGCAGTCGTTCTATATGACATAATGCATTTTGGCAAAAATAAATGATTACTCCCTCAAAGTATACTTTGCTAGATAAGTATACATGTACTTTGCAATTTTCATGAAATCGGCTACTAGAGGAAACCCGCTTGTCTGATCTTGCGACCACCATACCATCTCACATTCTCGGTCCCAGGCCGCGCTGGTGAGAAGTGTGCCATCAGATGAGGTATGTTGTCACCTGACACCTCTTGTTTATTGCAGGAAAGTATGGGCGCCCGTGTTGAACGAATACCAGATAGAAGCGGCGTGGAAACTGGGCAATTGGGACAAACTTGAGATGTACATTAAGGCTGTGAGTACTTCGGGCTGTGGAACCTCAATAAATTAGACATACATCAAAACCTCAGTCTCTGAATTATGGTGGAACCTCTCACAAACTGGACACCCTGGGGACCTCCATTCCTGGGGACCTCCATTCCTGGGGACGTTCCACTGTATTATAAACATGTACAAGTTGCCAAAAACCGTGTGTAATTTTCGCTCCCTCTCGCGGACAGCTTGATATAGTCGGCACATTGACGTACGTGCGTGTGGGTGGTGGTCGGGTGAATGAGACTGCGTAAATTAACGGTATAGGTTCCTCCTTATAGGAATCACGACTTGCCTGGTTTGGCCCTACTTTTTTATCTTTGGCTCTTTAGTTACCTGGGAGTTGAATTGGGTTATTACCCATTATAAAAGTAGTAAGATCAGTGCCGTAGCCACGTTGGTTTTTTCACGATATTTCCAATATAGGAAAAATGGGAGTCATAGTATGTGCTCAGACTTTGCTGAGAATGCAGGAAATGGCGTTTCAGACCACTTTGATTTCAAAATTTTCAGGGTGGGCATGCCCCCGGACCCGCCTAGCAAACTCGGGCCCTTCGGGCCCTCCACACTTCCACCCCCAATAATTATCGTCTTCCGCCGCTTATGTTGGCCTCGGCTATTTCGAACCTCTGGCTACGGCACTGAAGATTATTACTGGTCCTACTGCTTTTGGGAGGGGCTAAGTGATTCTGGTGTGGCGAGGACCTGGCATCAGATCAGGATTATTCTGATTTCAGGGCTGAATATATAGTTTTGTTATTGTAAATATTCGGTTCTGATTTTGGGATTTAGTACTAAACCCATTGACCCGGCCTTAAATGACCTTAGCTGTTGATAGGCCGTTAAACCCCAAAAAACAAACGTACGTGTGTCCGGGTTAAAGTTTTTCAGTGTACTATCAAAGCCTCGGCGGGAACGACATGTGGGCCGCGGCCATCTAGTTTAACTATATCTGATAATGCCTGTTCATGATAGTAATTGAGTATTGTCACTCTGTCATTTCTGAATTCTCTATATTTCAAAATTTGAATTGGGTAAAATAAAATCACACTGCGGTTTACACATCAGCAGACAGCAATTATTGAATAGTTTAGTTTAAACAATATTTATTTCAAGTTGTGGCAAGTGATATATATATACATACAATTGAGAACAGGATTAGAAAACAAGCTTTTACACTTATGTAGTTTGCTT
>CM055270.1:35150778-35184417 GCA_029237695.1 Conchocele bisecta
CAACACCGATAGAATAATGAAGGAATTGGAACCACTTTTCACGGGGAATTTTTATCTTAGGTACTCATTTTCCTATAGATTGGAAAATATTGAGGAAAAAGATACGAAAGGAAACCCTAAAACCATATATAATATTTTATAAAAAACATTTTGGAAGCACATGGTTCAGTGGACACGAAGAAGTGAAAAAATGGGTTAAGAAACAAGAGGAGGAGAGATTAAACATAGATAAAATAGACAGGCCCAACACAAAGTGGAGTTTTATTAGATGGTTAAGTATAAATGTTAAATTAATTACATACGCAACATCTACGAATGATATAGGAATGAAATCTGAAAAAGTTGCCGGGGGTAGGTTGCCAGAGTGGTTACGATATAAAAAAGGAATTAAACCACTAGATACTTTTAACGATGATCGCTGTATATTTAGTGTTTAGCCCTTCACACTACAGAAGGGCTACGAGCCGACAGAAGTTTCACAAAGACAGAAGATTTAAGATACACATACTTGAAATTCTGTGAAACGAAACGGCGCGCCAACCACCACCGGAGCAATACCATTTGAGGACATCAAGAAAATCGAAGAGTGTTTTAAAATAGGAATAGACGCGTACGAACCAACAGAAGATGGAACGTGGTTTCTAAGAAAAGTTGCCGCGCACTACGACGAAGTTGGTACAACCAAAATGAAAATTGGTATTTACAACGATCACGCGTTTCTAATTACCAATATGAATAAAGCCTGTAAAAACTATTGCTGTTTTGAATGCAAGCAACGATTTACACAAGCACACTGTCTAACAAGACACGCAGCAACATGTATGAAGGGGGAAACAACGGTATCATGTAAAGGGGGAAGAATAGATAGACCACTTTCAGCATTTGAAAAGGCCTTCTATCCAAAACCGAAATGCAGTAAAAAGTATATTTCTTGGATAAAATCCATTCAAAGCCCACACATTCACACTGCGGTGTGCGGTCACGGCGGAGAAAGATTAATTTGCGGGAGCCCCAGTTGACGGATTTTGTTCTGAGTCGAAGACGGTTTACCAATTTCACGGATGTAAATGGCACGGCTGCCCAAAACACTGTAGAGACCAAAATAGAAAAGAAAAATACACAAAAACTCTAGCGCGAGATGCGTTGATCAGAAAAGAGTTCGAGTTAGTAACCATTTGGGAATGTGAATATGATTTATGGGGACCCACAGAAACTTCGCGGAGATAGAACTACCCCCTACAACTACATATCCTTATCAGATTGTGTACGATTTTTGAGGCCTATTTAGATAGCTCAAAAGAGAAAAATAATCCAGAGCTAGGGTTAGATTTATAAACGAATCACGTTCCCAATAAGTGTAAGTATCGGGGACACGATGAATAAAAACATAACCCACATATGTGATAAAGACCCCACCAAGCTCATAAAAAAATTTATAGAAGATTTACAGAAAAGGGGTAAAGCAATCCGCGAAGTAGTTGGGAAAGATAAAATCTACGGATATCCAACAGAAATGAACAAGCTTTGTGCCCCACAAAGGCGGGAGATCGAACGATGGATTTCACAAGTACCCGTTCTAGGGTTCAACTCCAGCACATACGATCTCAACTTAATAAAGAAGCACCTAGTAGGAGTCTTAACAGATACGACAAAGAAAATCCTAGTTGGAAAGAAAACTAAAACAACTATTTTCATGTTTACCCCAGAATTCAGGTTTTCGGTGGATGTAAAATTATATATTGGGCCAGGCATTGATTATGATAGATGGACGAAAGCGTACGGTTGTGAGGGGAAAAGTCCTTCTTCCCGTACGAATGGTTTGACTCTCAGCGAAGTTGGATTACGAGGGATTACCACCACTAAAATCCTGGTCTAACAAACTTAACCCGGACAAAATGATTACAAAAAAGAATTGAAAGAGTGCAACGGGATTTTCAAAGCACAAGGTATGAAGACGTTTAGAGATTGGTTAAAATACTACAACGATTTAGACGTCGGTCCATTTATTGATTTACCTTGAAGCCGTCGGAAAAATATCTAACTTTTATAAAACAAAAGGGGTGGATATGTTTAAAGACGCGGTTACCCTTCCAGGAGTTGCCCTGCAATACATTCTTAGAGGCTCAATAAAAAGCTACATAAAATCATACCCAACAAAAGAGAGCAAGGCGGCAGACGCAATTTGTCCACCACTATTTGCTCCAGAAAAAGAAGTATATACAATGATGAAAGGGGCACTAGTAGGAGGGCCGTCAATTGTATTTACAAGATATGCAGAAGCCGGTATTACCAAGATTAGATCACCCCAAGAGGGTGAGGGAAAGCTCTGTCAAGAAGTATTAGGATTTGATGCAAATACTTTGTATTTATCAACATTACGAAAAGAGATGCCATGCGGGCAGGGACGTCTCTTCACAGTACCACACCCCTTTAACAGAAAACAAATTGACAGCTTCTCCAAACAGGTTTTATCAGAGGAATGGTTTGGATTTGCCGAAGTTGATATAGAAGTTCCCACAAACCTAAAGGAAAAGTTTTCAGAAATGTCTCCAATATTTATAAATCGTGTTGTCGAGGAAACGAAGTTCCCGAACACATGCTCGAATATTTACGAGAGCAAACAGAACCCGAGGGGAAGGTAGAAAGCTAGTTGGGGCGATGTCGGCAGAAAATAAAAAGTATTGTTGTTCGCACCGCTTCTAAAATGGTATTTAAAACATGGATTAATAATAACAGCACTTCACAGAGTTATAGATTACAAACCAGGAAAACCCTTTGAATGGTTTGTAAACGAAGTAACAGCAACTAGGAGAGCCGGAGATGTTGATAGCTCAAAAGCTCCAATTGCTGATATAATGAAACTACTAGGAAACTCATGTTGTGGAAAAATGATCGAGTCTCCAGAAAACCACCTCACTACCAACTATACGAAAGACGAAGTTTGTGTAGACAGGGCTTTGAGATCGGCATATTTTCACGATCTTGAGGAAATAGGAGACGCTTACGAAATATCTTCCAGAAGGGTAGTTTCTGCAATGACTCGACCTTTTCACTGTGGGATTGCAGTTTATCAATACGCAAAACTTAGAATGTTTAGAGTTCTATTACGATTTTATGGACAAGTACGTTGATAGATCGGATTTTGAACTAATACAAATGGACACTGACAGCCTGTACATGGGAGTTAGTGGAGAAATTGAGGATATAATAAAACCACACATGTTAGAAAGTTTCAACAAAAACAAAGACCAATGGTTAGCGTGGGATAAATGGAGCAATAGAGAACCAGGGCTGTTCAAGACAGAGTTTCGGGGAGATCGGATAATCGCACTATGTAGCAAGTGTTATCTTACGGAGAAACCAGAAAACGCTCAAGTAAAACATTCGGCTAAAGGGCTATCCGCAAGGCAAAACACTCTTTCATGGAGAAGGTATAAGGACGCTCTACACCACACCGAAATAGATCGGGGTACAAATAGGGGGTTTAGAATGAAGGATGGAGTTATGAAAACATACACACAGAATAAGCTAGGGCTTTCCGCCTACTACGATAAGAGAAGAGTTTTATCAGACGGAATTCATACAGAACCGCTTTAGGAAACCATTTCGAGGAAATGTAGAGGATAATTTTTCAAAAAGGTAAATTATGGGGGCCTTTTTTACGATAAAATGAAAAACATTCTCAAATTTATGCTAAAAAATAACAACTCTCACTAAATTATTTAGACTACTAAAATACGTGGAGCACAAGACTCGTGGGTTATACACGGCTTTACATGCTTTTTTACTAACAGGAACCACACCTTCTCCTTCGGTTTTTTCCAATCTTCTCTCGATAGGCCCAATATAAACTCATCACACTTCCACATCTCTGTAAGTCGTCTTGACCCAATACGATACTTCTTTTTTATTTCGTATGCGGGAATAATCCCACGAGATTGTAGAATATCTACTAACGTTCTCTCGGCTAATAAAAGTTTTCGGCATATCTTATTCAGATTTACTTTATATACAATACTGGAAACAAGTGTTCAATATAAATTCATAACTGGGAAATAATAACTAATAATTCACACAAAAATAAGAGATTTAAATAATACCCACCAGGTAAAAGTTTAATGAAACTAATTAAACCAGATTCTAATCCATATCCCTATCCCCACCCCAAGGACCCTCTACACGAGAAGTTGAGGGCGCAGTGAACTGTGCCTTCCGTGCCGCGAGTAGAATACCTAGATCAGCTGGGGCTTATAAAGTGGAATTAACCCAACTTATCGGTAATGTCATCATCTATAACGTTTATAGATACCAAATAATCTTTTATTAATGTTGCAGCCGCTAGATAGGCTGTCATCATAGAAATATCATATGCGGTTAGTTCTAGTTTTGGGTTTTTAGTTTTAGTAACCGCCTTTACTCCGGCACCAATTCCCAGTGTGAGAGCTACAACAATTCCAGCATTATATGAGGAGTTTACTGCGCTTTGCCAATTCATTTTTCTAATTTTCTTATAAATTATATATATAATAATTTATTTAAATTCATTATAATTAATTAATCCATATCGCGATCACCCACTATGTTATCGTCCTGTGTGGGAAAATTTACCACTACGGGGTCTGGCGGTGTATAAATAGAAAATATGGTATACCCTAAAGCTAAAACACCGACAGTAATAAGGATATAACCTTCGGTGCTACACAATCTATTAAAAATTGTTTGTTTTTGTGCGGTTTCATTCTCTACGAGGGCCGGCTCCTCTATCGATTGGTGCGTTTCTAATTTTTTAAGTAATTTACGTTTCATTGCAGATACTTTCCCACACTCTACTCTATTTGGGTTCTTCTTCGTTACTCGTTTAATTTTCTCATTTTCTACGGACATTGAAGATGAATTATTTTCCTCCTCTTGCTCGATTTTTTCATCCATTTTATAATTAAATTATATAAATTAATCTATATAAATAATTTTCCTAAAATTAATTATCAGCAGTTGGATTCAGTCTCATTCTGTTGAGACTCAGTTACGTATGTTGTGCTTCAGTCTCATTCTGTTGAGACTCGGGAAGTTCTGTTGTTTTTGGCGCCCGGTCATAGTGTTGAATGGTTTTGAGGGCAACGGTCAGCGGCGCCATGAAAATACCCAACGAATAATATGCTTGCGAGCATAGAGACCTAAGCGCCATATCAACAAAGGGGTCATTTTTAAGTTCATATTTTAACTCTTCAACATTTTTTAAGGTTATTACACACCCTAACCCACTTACGGCAGTGTTTATAATAGTTTCTCCCAACGTTTTTGTCATTATCAAACCTAATTTAGATTCGTATAATGAATAAAGTTTAACAATTTCAGCCGAATCGTTTAAATTATTAATATCTGCCACTAAATATTTTGTACCTAAATAAAATCCTGACTGACCACCTACGGTTATTTTTACCAAATTTTGCTTCATTTTAATAACATCATCCGATAAAGTTTCCACCCCTTGAGTTTCTAAACATTTTAACGCCTTTTTTTTTCGTTTGTTTTTTCTTAGCGGGTTTTTCATTTTTTAGTAATTCATTATTAACTTCTTCAGACAATTTATTAATATCTGGTAAAATATCTTCTAGTAAATTTTCATACATTTTCTAGTTTCTTATATATTTAAATTTATAAAAGTATAATAAAAAAATTAATCTTGTAAAATTATATTATAATCCGTCGGTTGATCGGTTTTTAAAATAATAAGCGAGTGTTTATTCTTTTTCAAAATTTCTTTAACCTCTTCTCGTTCGCGTTTTGTTGAAATTACGTCATTTTCTCTTAGCGTATCGTCTATAGAATCCCGATCTTTACAATGAAATAAAGCGGTCCATTTTGTTTGTTCGCGTAAATCTTTTAACACAGAATTGTATTTTTGCGTTAAAACCCATACACTATGACCAGCGTGTCTACCAGAAAAGGCGAGCTCAGTTAACATATCTCTCTTTTTTATCATCGCGGACTTTGCCGAGCAGTCGTCTAAAATAAACAGAGAGGTTTCACCTTCAAATAATTTATAATAAACTCTTATCCATTCGTGTAAATTTTCTCCCGGGTTTACTAAATGTATATTGGGGTCGGTTTTTATCCATTTACGATTTTTATAAGTTTCATTCCATCTTAAAGTTGGGCATATAATTACGATATGTTCAAATATATTAATATATTCCGTTTCTAACAGGTTTAATATGAAAACGGTTTTTCCACATCCAGTTTGTCCGCATATTATTGCGGCGTGTGGAGTTTTACAGATTGTTTTTATTATATTATCCATCTTTATAAATTACTACATATAATTAATTTGTTAAATTAATTAATACATCACCCGGCTAAGCCTACCGCCTTCTATAATTATAGCGCCGTCTGTAATTATGAATATAAAAACGATTATATCACCATCACCATCCGCATCTTTTGTAATTTGAAGGGATATTCCTTCGCTGGCATTTATAACTCGCCTTCCAGAGCCATGTAAATTGCTATCATCACTCAGTCGCAGATCCATCCAAAGAGCGTATTTAGACGTGAAGAATTCGGCCACAGTTACGTCGGAAGTTTGTAACTGTTTAGAAACCGTATCGGTTATGGCCGTCTCGTTATGGCCACCGCCAAACATTTTACGGATTTCGTCCCACTGATGGTGGGCGCGCATACCTTGGCTAAATAGTTGATTTGGTACACCTTCTACGGTCGTCTCTACCTTCGTAATTTTAGGATTATAAAAATGTTCAGAATTTCTAATTCCGGCCGGGCCGGTTTCTTCGAACAACAGTAATATTCCTTTCATCGATCTGGCCGGAACATTAACGTTAAAATTCCATAATGTGTCGGCTTTATTTTTAATGACTCTTCGGTGGCGAAGAATTCTATCATATGGAATCGCAACCTTATTAGCATATTTTTCTCTAATTGTAGCAGCAAGATCCATCTGGGTGACGGTATCAAAACTCTAGTGAAATTCCAGTCAATTTTATATGTGCTAGTATTCGCAGAATTTATTACCCTATTATACTCGCTGAACGTTAGTTCATATTCCAGGCGATCTGCCAAACCGCTTTGATAAAACGGCATAACAGTCCTCTAGTAATTCAAAATCTAGAGGAATGTAAAACCTATTACCGTAAGCTGCAGAAACGGCATCATCTGCGGTGTTTGAGGCCTTGTCCCCAGCGTTTATCCTACGCTTCGTCACGTTTCTATTTGCACTAGTATCAATACTTGATAAACCGCGTTATCTCGCGCGGCTTTTGTTTTCCATAGGTCCTGATAACATCCGTAAATATCTGAGTCGTCAAGAGACATTATTTCGTTGCCGCTAATTTTAATAGTCGTTTTCTGACGATCGCGCGCCCCAATATTTTGAACAAGCGTTCTATTTACGTCTGTCGAATCCAACGTTATAGTAAAGGCCAACTTAGAACTACCTGGAATAATAACATCATCTTCACCAAGATTGGGAAATTCCTTATAAGTAGTTGTTGATTTTGATCGATCGTAGATGGGTTATTAGTAATTGCCACGGTTTGTCTAACACCCTTTGCTGCATTAAGTTCACGAAATCGTCGCTGAGGTTCGAGTTTATTACCATAAGACATTATTTTTAAAATTTTAATTTCTTTGAAATTATTATATTTTTAGTATATAACTTTTTATTAAAATGTATTAATTAATCGTCTATTTTGTTTTTAAATTAATTTATTTTTTAAATAAATTATAACACCACCGAAAAACATTACTATTAATAACCATATATATTTCGCGGCAGCAACCACGCCCCTTCATCCTAATATCTTTAAAAACCCTCCCACTATAACCCCTATTAATCCTGGTACGGCCGCGGCAATTTTTTTACCAAGACTTATTAAATATTGTCCTAATTTAGAAAACGCCCCCTTATCTGTGTTTTTAGCAACGCCAGATTCTGGATTAATATCGGGCGGCGGCTGGTTCTACACCAGGATCGGTGTCAGGACGGCGTCTGGTTCAATATCATTTCATCAACTGCCGCAGGCGATGAAACTAAACCGATGGCGGAAAATACACCACCAACAATAACACCAACTATTGCCAAAATTCCCCCAATAGTATACCCCTGCTCTCTAATAATTGTTCTAATTTTTTCTACTACGGTTATATCGTTTCTATTAATTTAGAAAGTGTGCTTTTTACGCTGGTTAGCTTATCTCTAACAATATTCCTCCTATTAGTGAGACGCACCATTAACATTCCGCGTTTATCTATTAAAGATCGGAGGGAGTTTCTCGCGCTCATAATATTTGCTCTAATTCCGTCTTTAATTTCATCTGCTAAATTTCGTCTACCTTTTAAAATGTCAGAATCTATTTCATCTATTTCCGTTTGCTCTTTACTTAAAAGCCTCCCATTTTTTTTAAGTGTGTCAAGTTCGTTTTTAAATTTTTGATCATTAAAATTTGAATCAACAAACATCGATTCTACCCTTTTAACATCGTCGGTTACTTCTTTTACGACTTTAGATATGTTTTTCGTAGGAATATCTAGTTTTATTTTCGCATGTATTTCTTGAAGGGAGTTTGTCGCCGCTCTTTTATCGTTAATTTTAAAATCAACAAACCCCAATTATTTCCTGACAAAATCAATATTAACGTTACTAGCTAAAATATTTAACGATATAGGTGTGTCCATCCGCATTTATTAATTTAACAGATGGGTGGTTTTTAAGACGAAGTTGGAGTTTGCCACCATAGATTTTTATAGACCCATTTTTGCACAATGGGCACCCCGCCGGTTGGGGTATGTCCTTGTTTCTCGAAATGTTTATAAAAATCATCACACCATCTACCAATCGTTGTCTTTGCGTAAGAATATTTGGTACGTCAGAAATTATGCGCGCACCGCCAATTTCTTCGCGTTGAGCTCTATCAACGAATTTAACCGCTTGTCTCGCCCCGCCAGTTGCATAATCAAAGCCATCATCGGTTGCTTTGATTATTTTTCTTTTCTTAGACATTATGGATGGAGCGCCCCTAGTAGTAGCGTCTTGTATTTTATATCTGGCTGGCATTTTGTTAATAAATTAAGTATATACTTAAATATAATTTTGTTAATAAAATTATTAATACATAATATAAATTATTGATAAAATTAATAAAATACTAGATGCTACTATAATATTAACACCCCCATTTTCATATTTTGCCGTCAAAGGTTCTGCCGAGATATTATTTTTTTTATCAGATTTGATAAAATCTACTATTTTCGACTCGTATTTCTCAATATCATCCTCGAGTTGTAATTCTTCATCTAAAACAATTAATGTTGTTTCTTCTGGAATAACCCCACCAATTTGTGCCTCATTTTGTAAATCTTCATCATCCAGTTCTTCGTCTAATTCTTCATCGTCTAATTTAGATGAATTTATTGCGTTTATTTTATCATTTAAACCGATAGCTTGCCCCCTACCCGCAATAATCAGTTTATTGTTAAAATTTCCCATATCGCCCATTTCAATAATCATGTTACCGGGCACCATATATAACCCAGTTCCAAATACATAATTTACAGGCGTTTTAGTTTTTGATAGATATTGTTGATATTTGTTCACAGATTCGTTTGTGTTCTCTGCCACTTTTATTCTTGATTCGACTAGAGATATAAACTGTTTTTGAGCACCAAAAGATTCCGCCCCACGTCCGAGAGGTTTTCGCACTTCAATCTGCGCTGCGAGTAAGGCCCAAACATACGTTCTTATGGACTCATTTATTCTAACAACACCGGCTTTGGTAACACCATCACTAATTCCAACCATAAATGTTGAAACAGTATTAATCATGTTTGGGGGCTGTTCAATATAATCTACGTGCGCAATCGAAGGTGGTTGCCACCTGCATATATTATCTTCATTACACTGGGGTTCAATTACTGGGGTTTCACTACCAAACGTTGTTTTTTTATTGTAATCCTTTAATGTCCATTCGGTCGAATTTCTATGCGAATATTCGTAAGTTTCCTTAATGAATGGCAACCACTTACTAATACCAACCACCTTTCTAGAAGAAACACCCCAATCTGATAACCCACTAGCATAAACTGTACCAAGTCCTTGTGTATCTGTAAATACCTTCTGTCTCCAATTTGAGTTTAATGGTACTTTAAATTCTCTACATGTTTTTTGATATGCCGCTATATTATATTGACTGTGAATGTTTGACGTTAAACCGTGAATATTCATTTCCATTTCTCTCAAAATTCTACGTATTGTAAAGTATGTGTGAAAATTGTAAAGACTTCTCATGAACGGGGTTGGAGATTTTAGATGACTATCAATTCCAACACCACACCCGTCGTTGCGCACCACACGGCGAAGTTTATTTGATTTTGTAAAAACGTCATATGATTATTTTTCCACCTAGTTACTTCCTCTTCCGTTTTAATCTTTCCTATTTTATATTTATTAAAAATATCGAGATAACGAACCTTAAATTCATCCTTTTGATTAATTCTTATAGTCGGATTAACGATATCTGATATTATATTTAACACATCCTGTCTTAACTTTATATTTTCCTCCAATTTTATAGGTAGCAGAAGAACTATATTGAAATTTATCGGGTATCATTATTAAATTTACTTAAATTTTTTTAATTATATATATATAACAATTTAATTTATAATTTTTACAAATTATTACTATGTCTTTTCACACTATAAGCAACATTTTAAACGGTGCAGTTTCTCTGCAAACTGCTATAGATAATTCTAATTACGATAAAAGAGTAGGAATAAGATCATTAACAGTTTGGATAGGGTGGTATAATACTGGTGAAGATTCTTGGATGGGTATGGTAAAAATCGGCCCCGATGCTGGAGAAGACGACGGCGATCCAAATACTGGGGTGGGTTTTAGTTCGCTTAGAAAAATCCCTCTCAACTCTGGACTTAGGGGCGCTAGGGATATTGTGAAATTAGGGGGTGAATTACTATAATAGCTATTCAAGCGGATGATGGAACTTTTACTTTTGAAAAGGTTGATAAAAGTCCAATTAGTATAGATTATGATTCTGGTATATGTACAGTAACTGTGGAAAGTGGGTTTGCATTAATAATATCGGATAATATTGTAGAGGCCTTAGGTATAACAAAAGAATATAAAATACCTGGGACGGGTTATATTATTTATAGCCTTGGAATATATACGGGACAATTAAATATGTGGCCGAAATTCTTCGATATTAATTTAAAACAAATCGGCACGAGCGATAATATATTAGACGGAAAAAATTCTAAAGTATTATCTAAAATTTCCGTTCCTCAAACCACCTATGGTGCGAGTTTTAACATTACACCAACAACTCCGTTATATAAAAAGCTAACGGCAGGAATTATTACGGAGTTGGAACTAACATTTACGGATTGTGAAGGAAAACTTGTAGATAATCACGGCTTACCAATTTCTATAGAATTAGAAATAATTTAAAATATTAGATTAATTATAAACAATGAAAACCAAACAATTAATAAGTTTATATATCGAAGAACTCGATAATATTTTTAATTTTGACGAGACGGAGAATGGATTACCTTTTAATTTTTACGAAACCCCCCAAGTAAAAATAACTATGTTAGTTAATATATTTCATATGTTGCGGCAATATAATATTTTAAGAACCGACAAAAATGTTGGATTTACGGTATTTAATAGAAAAATATGTAACTTATTAAAAACACACATGCAAAATGTACGTAAATTACGCAAATTATCATACCCAGTAAATTTATTTTGCACAAAAAATATTTTTTTAAACGAGTTATACCGGGTGGGTTTGAAACAACTATTCGATTATTCTAACTTTAATAATAATTCTAACGTTTATTTATCAATTAAATCGTTATAAATTTCAATTATAAACTTTATTCCCAATTTTTCCCCTGTATTTATCCCAATCCGTATCAAATATTTTTGGCATTTTTGAACTATTCCTCATTCTAATTTCATTTTTTAATTCTTCGTACCTTCCCATTTCTTGTATTATAGACTCGAATTCTGAATTAGATATAACATCATCAACTAACGAGGAAGATATTAACAGATCTACGCTATTTTCTATCGTGTTTTCTACATTTTTTATTTAATTTTATACCAACTACCCTAATTATCATACTTAGTGAACCAGATAATACGGTAACACAACTTAAAACACCAGCCATTGGTATTGTTACCACAGCTGATAGTGTTGCTGCTGTGGCAGTTCCAGCAAGTATCGATACAGAACTTAAAGAAGTTTCTACAACGTTCGCAATATTAGCCGCTCTTTTATATTTTCTAGCGCTTCTCATTCTGTTATCTCCCTCTCTTATCAATATAGCCTGCATAGCCTTTACATTGTCTAATCTAAAGTCTTTCACTATAGTAAAATTTGTTGTCGTGGCCATTTTATTTTTATTTAAATATATTTATTAATATATATATTTATAAAAATTAATAATAATGAGCATTTACGGGGCTAAAAGAATTGCGGATAATATAGACGTCCTTCTAGACGACCTGAAGGTGGAAATGACCGCATATACCTCGAATCAAATAGAGGCCGCTAGAAATACGATACATGATTGGACGATAACGTTTATTAATACGGAAAAAAACATCATGGATACGAAAGTTAACACGTTAGAAAACACCTTAAGAGATACCATAGAAGATGGTGATAAAATATCTCGGGATCAAGCAACGGCCATGTTTACCACGGCCAGAGAAGAGGCTGCAGAGCTAGCAACCGCCTTGCGAGATGAAGATATTGTCCAAGGTGCGGTTATTAGGCACGAGTTCACAGAAGAATTAGCCGATCAAAAAACCGTCGTCGATACGGCGCTTATTACAACTAATAGAGGGGGTTAATAAAAACATTGACGATCTAAAGGACGATATGACAACCGTTCACGTAGAAATTCGCGCGGATGCCGTTTCCGGAGATGAAGCGACTAAAAAAACGCTTACTGATGAAGCGGCGGCTTCTTTTACACTACTCCAAGACGGGTATACCGATCAAAAAATAAAAATACATTAAGAACGGATTTAGTAACGTCCGTAGATTTACTTTCTAGGGAAATTGTTCGATCAGACACAGCGGTTAAAACCGAAGTTTACGCTAATGCTGATGTTGTTTACGAGGCGCTTAGAAATGAAATGGCAGGAGCTGGTGTTGGGGGTGCATTTTTACCAACGGTAGGTGGTAGCATGTCCGGTAATATCGATATGTCTAATAATAAAATAACAAATCTACCAAAGGCCACAGACGCGGGTGATCCTATTAATTATAGTCAATATTCTGTGGATAATTATAACGATGGCAGGCTACATGCGATAGCAGCAGTACTGCCGCCGGGCATACCATATCCAGATATGGTTCTTGGTATAATTCCCACCGCTAGTAGCGTTTTATATTCGAATAATGGCGAAATAAATACCGTTATGGATATTTATAATAGCGTTCCATTCGCGAGCGGCAATCAACCCCCTCTTTTAGAATTTGACGATTTCAATCAACCCTACTTAAAATTCAACGAGAAATTGGGTGCGAACTTATCGCGTCTGATATAAATGGTGGAACGTTCGGCGGCGCTAATAGAAATAAAACTACGCTATTTTTCATTTGTAAAAATAAGATGCGTACTAGGGGGTCTGCGTTCTTTTGGGGTCGTGGTAGCGATAGATTTTCCATGCATATACAAAAACCCGACAGCATTACTATAGATTATGGATTGCTGCCCGTAGGAAGACTGTTTGTCGATAATTTAGACCCACCAATTAGAGGCAGATTAGAGGCCTGGGGGTATGTATACGATGGTGTTACTGCTAATTTATTTAGATCCGATTTCCACATGCCACCAGACGCTACGGAAACTTTTACGGCAACTATACCAGACTAGGAAAAGAGTCTACATATAGGAAGCTTACCGGGAGACACAAACTATCGCGGAAATATGAATTTTTATGGAATGTTGATATATCCTAGAGCGTTCGCACCGAACGAAATGACCACAATGTTTAAATATCTAAACAGTAGAATTCGCGGTATCGGAACTTAATTAATTTTGATGTAAAAAAGTTTTAATTACGTTTATATACTATCATAATAATGCCAGTACCAGCAGTATTAATAGCAATAGGAGGAGTAACACTTGCCAGTATCTTTTCAGGTGCCGTAACCTTTGTCGTTAACCGCATCGAAGCCACGATTAAAGATGACACAACAACACTTGGGCCGGCTAAAATGACAGATGAAGAAAAAGAAATAATTCTTTTAAACGCTCGTAGAACAGCCCATATAGATTGGATTAATACGAAAAAACAAGAAGAATCAGACTCGTTGGCGGCGTTTAGACGTGCCGACGAGGCGTTATATAACTACCAGGCATCAAATATAGAACCTCTATTGGACGATTATAACCCAGCTGAGGCCGACTTGTTTATACCAATTTTACTTGTTGGCGGCGGCTTACTTTCCACTTACTTTTTAGTAAAAGGATATTATTAATTCCACCTTCCAATTTTTTTCTTTTTTCTTTCTCCAACCAATAAAAACAACACGAGGTTGTTTTTATTGGTTGGGAGACACTTTTTGCTCTGAAAATTAAGAGGTTTTTGAGTGGTATATTTACCCCTTGGGGGTAAGTGTGGGGTCTACTCTACTCCTGGCCCCCCGCGGTAATGAAGTGATACCCTGTATACTACTCCGCGAGTCACTATGAGTAAAATAAATATTACTAAATGATTATATCTGTATAGCGGGCACTCCTAACTTTTTAGAACTAGTGGAATGGCGACACAATTATACACTTATTGGAAAGACGGACTGACGTACTCGTGGGAGACCACCTTCAAGGGTAGCGCTTGGAAGTCTGCTACATGGAAAAAATGGATATGGTAGAGTGGGGTCAGGTGGGTTTTCGGCCGTCTAAGACGGAAACATACACGCTGTACAAACCCACAGGTGATTCTAGCGTGTCTTGGATGGTCAATTATTGTTTGTATACACATGAAACATCTTTCTAAACAATGTACAAAACAATTCAAATGCGCCCGGGTATGAAGATTATGTGATTTAGAAAGGTACAAAACTCGCATTCATCACCATTGTAAGAAAAGGCCACGCGAAGTCGTAATGCTTTACTCGCCTATAACGTGTTGCAGCCTGTCGAAACCGCTGCTTGGGGTGGGTTTTTCGGCATAGAGTTTACAGTTGCTAATAACATAAATCTCAAAGAGTTTGAGCGTAAACTGCACTAACAACGCGTCAAACAATATAACCTAAATTCGATTTTTAAAATCAAACTCGTTCACTTCCTGATTATAAATGAATATTAGCCGCCATCTTTAAAAATATCGAATCACGTGACACGCAGTGATTTGGTTGGCTAATGGGAAGTGACGTCAGTCTCCAGTAACCAACCAAACCACTGCGTGCAAAATTCCCATAGTAAAGTCTTTTTTTCGCAATAAAATCCAAGTAATTTTTTTTCGGGAGGGTGACTTTTTTGTTACGGATGGAATATTACTTACTTAAAAAATATTTTTTAGATTTAATGTGTTGAATAGCCAAAAGTTCGTCGGCAGCAAAACGTGGAACAGACAGTAGGTATTTTTCATGTCGGCTGTACTCGGCACCCCTATATGTTTGCTGTTTGCTAACCTTCATTTGAATGTGACAAGCCTTAACTTACAATATCGGTATTCCAATATGTAGACACACTCAGATAAATCTGCATTCATGTATACAACCATGTGTTACGTGCATATTGCATTATATTTATGCAAGTCTTGGATTATAGATGTTATTCTATGGAAAACGAGTTAATTCGTATTGGCAATACTCTCTGCACTGTGTGTCGCAAATTTAAAACTCACAGGGAAATGAACTTTCGACACATGCGCAATATAAGATATCAACTTAGGTTTAAACGTGTTTACGGATGGGGGGGGGGTGGGGGGGGGGGGGGGGGGTGGGGGGGGGGTGTGTGGGGGAGGGGTGTGGGGGGGGGGTGGGGGGGGGGGGTAGTGCCGACGGCCGGTCAGACCCGACCACGATCTAACATATTTGCAGACATTTGTTACCGCAATATCAGCTTGTTACACCGCCTTGTGTTTCTTTTGGGAGTGTTACGGTAGCAATTTGTCTTTTGGAGAGTCAACTCGCCTTGCAGTGAGCGAGTATCGTAGCCTATTGTTCTGAAACTGAACTTCGAAGTCAGAGTGCAACATGCAAATCTCAGCGGAAATTACGCCAGCTAAGTTCACGACGTCATATCTTGTGACGTCGTCAGACTCCCGAAGACAGGTTTTCTCGCGACGCGGCTCATATTATGCTCGCCCCAATAAAGCTGTATACGGCTCAACCGAACATATTTTATATTCGACAGCACTAACCATGTATTTGCTATATATTCAGTAGAACCTCTCTAAACCGGACACACAGGCAGTCTCTGTATCACTAATGTTATGACTTTCATTGGTGTATATTTATGATGATAACGCATGTTCAAGTTCGCAAAGCAGACCCGCATGCTTTTGAAAGGTAATCTGATTTACAGTGGAACATCTCTAAACCGGACACCCTGGGGACCTCCCAGGGTGTCCGGTTTAGAGAGGTTCAACTGTACTTTTCATCACTTTCTAGGCACATCTGAGACACAGGGTCTCTAAAGTTTTAGTTTACACCGATTAGAGAACTCTGAACACAGGGCTGCATTAGCAGCACGCATGTGTTCTTTAATGGACCAATTAAATTACAAGGGACACAATTTTACTCCGGATATTTATTCTGCTGTTAATGACACACCCTGGGACGTTTCTGATTAATTTTTTCTCGACCTAGTTCTCACAGTGTGAATAGCAAGTCATATATAACATTACACCACACTATGTGGCTTGTGGTAGTTGATATTTAAAGGTACATGCCCACTCAGTAGGCACACAATGTTCTTTATATCAGAGAGACATCATCTGAGACATTTTCTGGCAAAATAAACATTCATTCACCATTACCCCACGTATTCATTGGCATTATTATACATTTTATATCGGACGTAAATTTCCAAACTGATATCAGGAGCGATAACCGTGTTTCCTTAAAATGTTAACGGACAGTACTATTTATTATATGTGTTTATTTTTTGAAGTGCAATGGTCATACTTATATAATCTGTAAAAACTATATTTTCAAGCGACGCATTTAATTAGTATAAATAATTAAAAAATATCATGCCTCATATTTGCATATGAAAATAGCCCGATACCACCGCGAGTCACAATCAGTAAAATAAATATTATTAAATGATTATATCTATATAGCGGCGACACAATTATACACTTATTTAATTCCCATAAAGAAAACTGTGTGCCTACTGAGTGGGAATGTACCTTTAATACATACCTACCAGTACTAAACTGTAAAATGGGGCTTATGATGTTAAATGAACGTGGGCATTCATATCACAAGCCACATACCTTACACTTACATAGTAGCAGATATATCTGCCGTGGGTATTCATATCACAAGCCACATGCCTTACACTTACATAGTAGCAGATACATATGCCGTGGGTATTCATATCACAAGCCACATACCTTACACTTACATAGTAGCAGATACATATGCCGTGGGTATTCATATCACAAGCCACATACCTTACACTTACAAAGTAGCAGATATATCTGCCGTGGGTATTCATATCACAAGCCACATACCTTACACTTACATAGTAGCAGATACATATGCCGTGGGCATTCATATCACAAGCCACATACCTTACACTTACATAGTAGCAGATACATATGCCGTGGGCATTCATATCACAAGCCACATACCTTACACTTACATAGTAGCAGATACATATGCCGTGGGTATTCATATCACAAACCACATACCTTACACTTACATAGTAGCAGATACATATGCCGTGGGTATTCATATCACAAGCCACATACCTTACACTTACATAGTAGCAGATATATCTGCCGTGGGTATTCATATCACAAGCCACATACCTTACACTTACATAGTAGCAGATACATAAGCCGTGGGTATTCATATCACAAGCCACATACCTTACACTTACATAGCAGCAGATGCATATGCCGTGGGCATTCATATCACAAGCCACATACCTTACACTTACATAGTAGCAGATACATATGCCGTGGGTATTCATATCACAAGCCACATACCTTACACTTACATAGTAGCAGATACATTTGCCGTGGGCATTCATATCACAAGCCACATACCTTACACTTACATAGTAGCAGATACATATGCCGTGGGCATTCATATCACAAGCCACATACCTTACACTTACATAGTAGCAGATACATATGCCGTGGGTATTCATATCACAAGCCACATACCTTACACTTACATAGTAGCAGATACATATGCGTGGGTATCATTCCATCACAAGAAAACCACATACCTTACACTTACATAGTAGCAGATATATCTGCCGTGGGTATTCATATCACAAGCCACATACCTTACACTTACATAGTAGCAGATACATAAGCCGTGGGTATTCATATCACAAGCCACATACCTTACACTTACATAGTAGCAGATACATAAGCCTTGGGCATTCATATCACAAGCCACATACCTTACACTTACATAGTAGCAGATACATATGCCGTGGGTATTCATATCACAAGCCACATACCTTACACTTACATAGTAGCAGATACATATGCCGTGGGTATTCATATGGCATTCATATCACAAGCCACATACCTTACACTTACATAGTAGCAGATACATATGCCGTGGGTATTCATATGGCATTCATATCACAAGCCACATACCTTACACTTACATAGTAGCAGATACATATGCCGTGGGTATTCATATCACAAGCCACATACCTTCCACTTACATAGTAGCAGATACATATGCCGTGGGTATTCATATCACAAGCCACATACCGGTACCTTACACTTACATAGTAGCAGATACATCTGCTACTATGTAAGTGTAAGGTATTGGCTTGTGATATGAATACGGACGTTCATACGTTTACAACTTTTAAACCGTAATAGATGCATGGATACTTGTTATTTGGTATGTACATGTCATGTATTGGTCATGAATTATCTCCCACCTTTTGACTTAGGAGTTATCACTTCAGCATTGCAAGAAGTAAAATTTTTAATCTGTAATAGCTGGAACAAAGGCATCGTTATCACTCAGCTAATCCCCTCGCTAGCAGCCTCGATAATAAAACAAGTTAATGAATAAATTAATTTAACATATGAAACACACTTAACTAATTTGCCTTACAAACAAGGTGAACATTAAGTCCTCAGTGACCTTGGGCGGTCGGACTTGAGTTGTATGCAAAACAAAGCACCATCCCTAGACACACATTGTGGCCAAATATTATTAAAATCGGTGAAGCGGTTCATAAGTTTATATTGAAAAATGAAAGGTGTTACCAAGGTATGCACGTACGTACATGGACTAACGCTATATCTCATATTGGTGAGTGGATAATAAAGCAGTCGTACGCGAAGGCATCGATATAACACCAGTAGCCTATTTCACCAACATGGCAAAGTATACTTATCTAGCAAAGATATCAGCAGTAGACTTTGATGAAATTTATAAGGATAAATTTATGAATTGTTATTATACTGAATTTATTACATTATCACAGCCATTTTGGCTGTGATAATGTAATAAATTCAGTATAATAATTCTGCATACTTTTAATCATCACATATATGTAGTCGTTAGTTCTAAATGACATAATGCATTTCGGGAAAAATAAATGATTACTCCCTCAAAGTAAACTTTTCTAGATAAGTATACTTTGCAATTTTGATGAAATCGGCTACAGTTCTTATGAAATCAGTAACCTCGTTCAATATATACAGTTTATTCAACTACCATTTTGAAAAGATATTTCCAGAGACATGCAAATCCGATAAAGAAACTGAGTGGAATAAATTGTATATTACATGCTCTTCGAAAAATGTGAAGTTTGCACTTAGACCAGCTGATAACATTGTCAAAATTGACGTTAGCATATGAATTGTTTATTCGCCGGAAATGACGTTAAACGTGACGTCAATTATGCCTCGCGAACGTCTAAATAAATCACTCCAGAATCACGATAGATCACTTGGTAGCATGTAATATTATATAAGTCACCACTCATAGCTACCAAACCAGAGAATACGATAGGAAATATATTGTGACCAGTAGAAAATAACGTGAATGACAAATGAAATGTTAAAACAAACTTCGGTGTTTTAATTAATTCTAAGTGTAGGTATACTGGAATAGATAAAATACGTTACAATAAAAACAAGAAAATGTGGCCTGTTGCACACAAATGCCCCGGTGGCAGATTGGAAAACGGTTGCAAACTTTATTAACCGAAAGTGATAAGTATTCATAAGCACAGTTGTGAAGGTCAAAAGATCGAGGTCATATTAAGGGCAACATGGATGTATGACATTGTGCACAAGTAGTGTGTAAATTCCGGTGAACTTAATGTGTGAAAAAGTTTCAAAGATATGAAGGTCAAAAGGTCATGGTCATATTAAGGGCAATATTGATGTGTGACATTTGTCTACACGTATGCTGTGTTTACAAAATAGCTATGTACATAATCATTCAAGGGATATAGAAGTCTTGGCAGAAATTAGAAACTCGGGCAAAGTTATTAATGTGTGAAAAAGTCTTTATCCCGTCAACACAGTGCGTATGTGCCGTGGAACACGGTGCCGTGAAACATTGACGAAGGTCAAAAGGTCAATGTCATATTAATGGCAGCATGGATGCCATTTGTCCACACGTATGATGTATTGAAATGTTAAAGTACTTCATCAAGGGATATAGAAGTTATGACAGAATTGAGAAATTGAGAAATTGCCAATTTCTTATGTGAAAAAGTTCAAAATTGTGAAGGTAAAAACGTCAAAGTCATATTAATGGCATCATGGATGTGTGGCAGCTGTCCACAAGTATGCTGTGTTGAAATATTTAAGTAATCCTTCAAGGGATATAGCAAGTATGACATAATTATGAAACTCTGCCAAACTTCTTAATGGACGGACGGACACACGGACACACAGTCCAAACACTATTTGCATCCGGCTCTACCGAGACCGGGTGCATAACAAATCGCGCATTAATAAATTGTGCTATAATACCACATTTAAAGTCATAAGTGTGTACACTAATACAGTTCCGTTTATTTTGAGCATACGTAATGCATGGTAGGAAATCGCTCAAGTTTTTTCTTCCAGACAATCGTCATGGGCAACTTCATTACTGCTTTCTCCACACCTTCCATCCCCCAACCCCCTCCATACCCAACGAGGGGTGGCCCCGACATACTGCATGGTAGACATTCAAACAAACTGATACCATACCGTGCCGCTGCGTCCAGATCGCCTTCATTATCTGCATGCTTGGAATGGGCATAGGTTTCAAGCATGCTCAATACGCCATCAGGCTTCAACGCTCTCACTGCCTCTGCCATAGCTCGGTGTGGGTCTGGCAAATTGTGTATGACCTCAACAGCGAGAACAATGTCAAACCGCTCGCTGAATTCGGCCGGAAGGTCACATACGTCTGCTATTTGAAATGTAACATTTGCCAGTCCGGTTTCACTGGCATTGTTCTTGGCCATGGATAACCGGTCTTCACTTGTGTCCACACCGACGAATGTGGAATTGGGATATCGCCTACCAAAGCTAATGACGTGGTTTCCTGTTCCGGTCCCAATGTCAAGCACACGAACACCGTGTTCTGTAAAAAACAAACAACAGTTATACTCACATGTTATGTGATAACGATACGCATCGTAATATTAGTTATATTAAAACAAAAACCATATTATGTGATTGCTAGAACTAGCACAATGCAGCTGATTGAAGCCGTCAATAAAAA
This sequence comes from Conchocele bisecta, assembly GCA_029237695.1. Lineage (NCBI taxonomy): Eukaryota > Metazoa > Mollusca > Bivalvia > Lucinida > Thyasiridae > Conchocele > Conchocele bisecta. The sequence continues at coordinate 35,172,732 of CM055270.1, forward strand.
GCAAATGTATTATGTGCATACTGATTCATACTTACTTAGTGGTTAGAGTGAAACAGTTTTGATGGGAATGTTGAAATTTAGAATTTGGAAGTTTGGGAGAAAACTGACAGAGTGGTTGCCTCAAGATTTGTATCTGAATTGAGCTCCTGGACTAGGAAACGGGGGTTTATATACCACCCCTCAGAGTCAACCTAAATCTGGGGTGATTTCACCCTCAACCCTATTTGAGGGCTTCCTCGACCAGAATATGCGGCGAAACAACCAACATTCTGGGTGATTCTGGTGACGTCAACCATCCTGTCACTCTATCACTCTTCCATAACAACGTACAACACCTTGAGCAAAACTGGAAATTCTCCACAAACTTGAATGAACGTCCTCAAAAACAGTATTAACAAACACTTACATATGGTCACATTATGTAAATAGCTCACTATGGTTGACCAGTTCTGTGTTATATCAGGAAAAATATGAAAATATTAAATGTAGAATGCTCTGACAGTTCGTTTTGGTTTTAGGACAAATTTATCCCATGATGCACCAGCCGGAGTCAACCACTAGAATAACAACATTATATGGAAAATAAAGTGGATTATCACTCAGGATTGCAGTGAATTCTAACAGCTAAAGAATGAAAATGGTCAGAACAATTAAACTCATATGGTGTGGGTACTCTAATAAACACAATAGAACTGTAATTGACACTTTGAGCATCATCATGATCATACACGAAAACGCATTACACAGCCTCAGGTAAGTGTTTCATAGTTCAGAAAGTATTTGTGTTTATTCCGAGGGTATTACAATAATATCGATTATTTAACAAATATAGTATACGTAAAAACGTTAACCAAATTTTCATAAAAACTTGAGATAAATTTTCCAAAAAAAAACAACATTAAGTAAATTTTGTAGTAATTTGACCTTGACATTGGGCACAGAAACCGCACGGGCGGGGCGTAGAGTGACAATATGGATAATGATAAATAACCATGTGAAGTTTAATGAAGTTAATCGGTGAAGTGTTTTCAGCGATATAGTGTATATAAAAACATTAACGCACACTCGAACGAACGTACGTACGTATGGACGTATACCAAATGTGCCGACTCTATCGCGCTGTCCTCAAGCAGGCGCGACAAAAACGGGACATCCCGTGTTCAGACGTTTGCAAACGGGTATACAGGGATTTGATTGGCAAATTTAGGATCGTCTGGAAAATTCAATTGATGGATTTACATGTATTGAGAATAGGCTGCATATACAGTCTATGCTCAATAAATGTATATCCAATAATTGTTTACAAGAAAACAGTGTTAATGTGAAATTCACAGACTAGCATAATTTTGCCCTTACGAACATTTTAGTCGTACGAAGGTTAGTGAAACGGCCCCCTGGTTTCCAATGACAACACAAACGCTACTGTACCTAGTTTGTCCGTCAGGCCAACTTCCCGGTAATGATTGATTTGCTGATCAACCCAATCATCGGATGTTTCGTCGCGAAAATTATTCCAGGTATCTACATATGGGAACTTCTCATATCCAAAACCTGAAACAAACACAGCTTCATTATGTTGATTATTTTGATCCTGAATTAGGCACAGGTTGAAGAAACGGACCAATGTACATGTATATACACATTAAATATGCCTAAAAGTATCAATACGTGAAAAACAAATATTAAGTTAAAAATATGTTTTACTCCCTGTTATAAAACATTACAGTGTGTTATAACAGGGTAATGTGTTATAACAGGGAGCAAACACAAACTCATTCATTAACTTATTGTTTTTCCACGTATTGATACTTTGAGGTATAGTTAATGTATTTATATTCCTTGGTCCATTACTTCAACCTGTTGAATTAGTCATGATTAGGAAAGTCACATTAAAGGCATTGCGTCTCATATCCGCAGAGGACGTAAACTTCTTTGTTTTAGTAATTCGTTCTCACGAAATAACAATTCGTTTCCTCAATTTAACAATTCGTTCCCACGAATTAACCATTCGTTCCCACGAAATAACAATCCTTTCACACGGGAACGAATTGTTAATTCGTGGGAACGAATTGTTATATTGTGGGAACGAATTGTTGATTCCAGGGAACGAATTGTTAATTAGAGGGAACGAATTGTCATTTCGTGGGAACGAATTGTCATTTCGTGGGAACGAATTGTTAATTCGAGGGATCTAATTGTTATATCGTGTGAACGAATTGTTAATTAGAGGGAACGAATTGTTAAATTGAGGGAACGAATTGTTATTTCGTGGGAACGAATTAATAAAAAAAACAAGCCATGTCCCCTGCGGGGCTCCGTACGATATACCATCAGAAACTGATAATCACGGGAGAATAATTCCAGCACACAAATATTTACACAATTCCCTAACATCTCTGTCCAAAATTTATATCCCAGTAAACTCACACGTCGAACTACTTTCCATAACCGTGAGGCACAGTTAAAATAATTCTTAAGAAAACGGAAAATAAACACATTTTCTTGATGAATTTATTTCAAATGCTGGAATTATAAGGAATGAATGGCCTTTTTGTGGAATTTATCGCGGTATAAACTTGGAAAAGTCGCGGGAATACTGGACGAAGGCCGGAACAAGAACTTGTGGTCTGTAGACCATATAGGGTGATTTGAGAAACTCTTACAAAATCCGAATCTCGGCGGGGCCCTAATTATATTAACTATTTATTCTGATTTCAGTGTTTGAATTTTTAGTTGTTTGTTTTGGTAAATATTCAGTTCTGATTTTGGAATTTTCACCCCATTTGTACAGGTAATATATTATGGCACTTAGTACTAAACTCATTGATATAGTGTTCACAGTTTTGTGCTCAGTTTATCAGTTAAATTCTGGAAGATACTAATCAAGACATTTCGTGCGTATGAATACAGCAGCTATTATATTTAGGTATCACGGGACAGTACGTACGGAGCTAGCAGTAAAAGGGGATGGACGCTTTTCTATATATTTCAGAACTGACCCTGCAAGTTACACCAGTGTGTTTTACAAAGTTAACTTACCCCACACGCCGATCTGTTTTTGTGGAGATAACATATTTCAGTACTTTCAGTACTTTGATTAAGGAATTGAATGCTAATATTTACCATTAGGACCGCCCACTTTAAAACAATCAGCAACGCATTCCATTCTCTCTGGATAATGTACCAAGGTCAGTGAGCATGCGCCCCATGCTTTAACCCCGGCATGGTGGGATCGCGGTATGACGTACTTGGCGTCGCCACCACCCGGTTGTACGACGACTATTCTCGCGGCAACCATGCAGCCTAGCCATTCGCGAACATACCTGGAGGGAGAAATTTTCAATTTTATGATAAATTTATTAATTTTTATTATACTGAATTTATTACATTATCACAGCCAATTTGGCTGTGATAATGTAATACATTCAGTATAATAATTCTGCATATTTTTAATCATGAAATATATGCATTTGTTAGTTCTATATGAAATAATGCATTTCAGGAAAAATAAATGATTACTCCCTCAAAGTATATTTTGCTAGTAAAGTATACTTTGCAATGTTGATGAAATAGGCTACTGGAATGGCATAAAATAGCCATATTAATTAATCATAATGATAAGTCAGACCTATATTAATAATAATAATATTTATTATTAATAATAATTAGTATAATAATAATACTAACAAGAAAAAGTCGATGGCGCGCCATCGCAATATACCCACTTTCCCCAAATGCTAAGTCCGAAAGGGGGAGGTAATCCATGATGGAGGGTCGGATAAAAAATCCGAATTCACTTTGCGCATCAGCACATCAAAACGAAGCTACGAACCAAATATCAGACGCGTAGGTATTAAGGTGAATTTTTTTTTCGAGTTACATGTACAAGGAAAAAATTGGAAATTCTGAGTGCGAAAGGGGGAGATAATCCATGATGGAGGGTCGGATGAAAAATCCGAATTCACTTTGCGCATGTGCACATGATAACGAAGCTACATAGCAAATATGAGGCGCGTAGGTATGAAGGAGAAAAAGTTTTTCGAGTTACAAGGAAAAAATGGAAAATTCTGAGTCGGAAAGGAGGAGGTAATCGATGATGGAGGGTCGGATAAAAAAGTAATCATTCATTTGAGCATGTGCACGTGATAACGAAGCTACATAGCAAATATGAGGCGCGTAGGTATGAAGGTGAAAAAGTTTTTGGAGTTACAAGGAAAAAATGGGAAATTCTGAGTCCGAAAGGGGGAGATAATCCATGATGGAGGGTCGGATGAAAAATCCGAATTCACTTTGCGCATCTGCACATGATAACGAAGCTACATAGCAAATATGAGGCGCGTAGGTATGAAGGTGAAAAAGTTTTTCGAGTTACAAGGAAATAATGGGAAATTCTGAATCCGAAAGGGGTGGGGGAGATAATCCATGATGGAGGGTCGGATGAAAAATCCGAATTCACTTTGCGCATCTGCACATGATAACGAAGCTACATACCAAATATGAGGCGCGTAGGTATGAAGGTGAAAAAGTTTTTCGAGTTACAAGGAAAAAAAAATAAAAAAAGGGAAATTCTGAGTCCGAAAGGGGGAGATAATCCATGATGGAGGGTCGGATGAAAAATCCGAATTCACTTTGCGCATCTGCACATGATAACGAAGCTACATAGCAAATATGAGGCGCGTAGGTATGAAGGTGGTGAGTTTTTCGAGTTACAAGGAAAAAATGGGAAATTCTGAGTCCAAAGAAAGGGGAGATAATCCATGATGGGAGGGTCGGATGAAAAATCCGAATTCACTTTGCGCATCTGCACATGATAACGAAGGTACATACCAAATATCAGGCGCGTAGGTATGAAGGTGAAAAAGTTTTTCGAGTTACAAGAAACGTGACGGACGTACGGACGTACGGACGGACGGACACCCGTGACGAAAACAATATACCCATTTTTTTTTCCTAAAAAAGTGGGTATAATAATAACATAATAATAATACTAATACAGTGGAATCTCTCTAAACCTGACACCCTGGTGCTCAATTACAGTGGAACCTGGCAGGTCCCCAGGGTGTCCGGTTTACATAGGTTCCACTGTGCTGCTACTAATAAGTACCTTTCCTTAAGGTTTGTCCTTTCAGCGAGTTGTTGGCTAGTCACGGGTGTCGAGTCGTCCAACATATGCTGGATGATACCTACCCGCCGGCCCAATCCTACACTTAAAACAGTTATGTAGCCGTTTGCCATCTCACCAATATGCCGCTCAAAGTCCGCACTTTCCATTCTCTTAATGATTCTGTATATGTGGCTGTGACTGGAGGAACGGGGCTGATGTGTTTTGCGACTAGTTAAGGTCCAGACCAGACTGTGCATCCGCAGTCGGATCAGGATCTGCAGTGTTTCGCCAGTCCGTCAATGAAACCACCCATCATGCTTATAACACGCACTATATATTGTTATCAGGCTACATGAGTGTGCTATTTGATCAAAGCTACACTGGTCACAAATACCATAAGCCCCATTTCTCCAGTCACAGCCATATATCGCCATATGCAGCCAGGTACCAGAAACACGAAATAACAAGTCGTTCCCTCAATTTAACAATTCGTTCCCACGATTTAACAATTCGTTCCCTCAATTTAACAATTCGTTCACACGAAATAACAATTCGTTCCCACGATATAACAATTGTTATTTCGTGGGAACAAAATTGTTTTATTCTGGAAACGAATTGTTAATTCGAGGGAACGAATTGTTAAATTGAGGGAACGAATTTTTATTTCGTGGGAACGAATTATCAATTCGAGGGAACGAATTGTTATTTCGTGGGAACGTATTGTTAATTCCAGGGAACAAATTGTTATTTCGTGAGAACGAATTAATAAAAACAAGAAATGCGTCTGTCGAACGCGGATGCCACCTGCAGCATATTTGAGAAACTGTGACAAAGTGGTTAACCGAAAAGTGTGACGGACGGACGGACGGACAGACAGACAGACGGACGGTCCAAACACTATATGCCACCCGTTTCTTCGAAACCCGGTGGCATAAAAATGCATGTCCCCTGCGGGGCTCCGTACAGTCTAGCACACTAGCGCACTTATACATGCTGATATGGACATATACCGTTTATCAAATATTTATATATTTTCGAGTAATGTTTCCGCGTTTATATTTATTACACAACAAACATGTAATGTATGAACATGGCGATGTGATGACACGGTTGGATCAGCTAGATCAGTTACTGTCTGTTCCACGTTTTGCTGCCTACGAACATTTGGCCATTAAACACATTAAATCTAAAAAATATTTTAAAAGTAATTACTTTTTCATCAATAACAAAAAAGTCACCCTCCCACAAAAAAATTATATTGATTTCATTGCGAAAAAACGATTTTCCTATGGTAATTTAACGTCGGGAGTCAATTTCAAAATTTTGGAAATTGATTCCGAAACCTGGCGAGGTAGCTTGAAAATGATGTAACTAAGAAAACAAGTTCGATTTTGAAAATCGGTCCACAAATAAAAAAATATTTTTTACAAAATCTATTTTTAGCCCCCATGTTAAATTCCCATAGGAAAATCTTTTTTTCGCAATAAAATCAATATTTGATGGAATTTCATAAAATAATTTATTTTGGGGAGGGTGACTTTTTTGTTATTGATAAAAAAGTACTTACTTTTAAATATTTTTTAGATTTAATGTGTTTAATAGCCAAAAGTTCGTCGGCAGCAAAACGTGGAACAGACAGTAGTGACACAGTTGGATCACGTTCGGCCGAATGTACGATCAGTAGCCTATTTCATTAACATTGCAAAGTATACTTTAGTAGCAAAGTATACTTTGAGGGAGAAATTTTCAATTTTATGATAAATTTATTAATTTTTATTATACTGAATTTATTACATTATCACAGCCAATTTGGCTGTGATAATGTAATAAATTCAGTATAATAATTCTGCATACTTTTAATCATGAAATATATGCATTTGTTAGTTCTATATGAAATAATGCATTTCAGGAAAAATAAATGATTACTCCCTCAAAGTATACTTTGCTAGTAAAGTATACTTTGCAATGTTGATGAAATAGGCTACAGCAAATCGTAGTTTATCGTACGTGCGGACCGTGATCCAACTGTGGCTTACATCTGCATGTTCATAGGTTATTCCACTCGCCGACTGTGCAGGTCATGATAAAATTGTGCGAATGCACTGGCTGATCAGATTCTACACTAGCCATAATATATAAGTCCCAATTCATTAGTCACAATCACATATTCATACATCAACTTGCACGCTGGATGTCAATTCACACTCTCAGTAACGCATTCACATGAACACATCAATTAATACTCAAATAGAAAAGAACGTGTGCGCGCAAACATGAACATGTATTTTAAAGGCACAGACTCTCAAATATGTGCCGAAAATGGTGATATTTAAAACTGCTTTAAATGTAGATTTGTCTCGTATTTCTGAACCCAGGTATACCTTTTGGTTGGGAATAAACTGTTTATAATACTGAACAAGAGTGTAAATACCACAATACACGCCCTTCGAGGCATATCTACGGAGCCCCGCAGGGGACACGGATTTATTTTAATATTAATTCGTTCCCATGAAATAACAATTCGTTCTCTCAATATAACAATTCGTTCCCTCGAATTAACAATTCGTTCCCACGATATAACAATTTGTTCCCTCGAATTAACAATTCGTTCCCACGAAATGACAATTCGTTCCTTCAATTTAACAATTCGTTCCCGCGAATTAACAATTCCTTCCCACGATATAACAATTCGTTCCCACGAATTAACAATTCTTCCCGTGGATATGATGTGTTGAAATATTTAAGTAATCCTTCAAGGAATATAGAAGTTATGACATAATTTCGAAACTCCGGCGAACTTCTTAATGTGCCGGACACACGGACGGACGAACGGACGGATAGACACACAATCCAAACAATATATGCCTCCGGCTCTACCGAGACAGGGGGCATAAAAATAACAATGTGTCAACAAACTCTTCAGAAATCAGACTGTGTATAAACGTGTGATGAGAAACGCTGTTCTTTAATGTCTTTGGTAGATAGTGCAGCTTTATTTATGTATATGCCATATCATTTGTTGTATGTGTCAAACGCTTAATGATGTAAAACTGACTGGTGACTTGCACACACAAATATGGCCGGCATAGCAACTTCATGCGAAGTATAGTACACAGAAACACGCGAATGTTCACATACAGTGGGGTTAGCGTGTAAATGTACACACGAACGAACACATGTTGGTTCCAACCTGTCGTGTTCGTTCGTGTGTGCACTTACACGCTGACCCCACTGTACATCACATCATATATAGCAACACATAATGTCTGAATTGAATGATGGTCAGTGGTCACACGGGTCCTTAACTGCTGTACATGTCTAGCACGGAGACCTATTTATACATGATATAGAGAATTCAATGTTTAATACGTTATCAATTCAATCAAGACTGAGGTGAACATTAAATAATACACCACCCCCCCCCATTCTGCAGAGAAATTTGAATCGGACCAAGTTTAAACAACGCTCGATTCCGTCCGATTAAAATTTCTCTGCAGAATGTTCAGACTAACTACATAAGTAAATTTGGTATTGGCGGACTCGTAGTGTTAACTGCTGGAACATGGTCATCATTCAAAGGAAGAATCCGCAGTACGTTGTATTGATGAACAATAAGATTTACCTGAGACCTCATGGGCGCCGTCATTAATCCAGTGTAAACAATAAACCACGTGATCACATACCCTGGTCAATGCATGTGTGCAGTTTCATGAAAATATTCCAAAAGGTGTTCGAGTTATGCTCCGGACAAGAAATCAGTGTGCAAAAAAACAATTAAGAGTTGTCATACTTGCGCGCAACACATCTTTGGGTAGTGATCTATGCTTGTGTTTCATGCAAATATTCACAAGGGCATTCGAGTTATGCTCCGTACAAGAAATCAGTGCGCAAACAGACAACTAAGAGGGGTAACAACAGTTATAATTTTTACGCTTGATATACCTTTGGGCGTCGTCTATGCATATCTGAAGTTTCATGAACATATTTGAAAGTATATTCGAGTAATGCTCCGGACAAAAAAGAAATCAGTGCGCGCAAAAAACACACAGGAAAATAACTCGAAACTTAGTGAGGCAAGTGTTGTCATTCTTGCGTGCGACGCATCCTGTGATCGTGGTCTATGCATGTGTGAAGTGTCATGAAAATATTCCAATGGGTATTCGAGTTAAGCTCCAGACAAGAAGTGTCTGGGGCGGACGTGGCCGTGGGCACGGCCGCGGATGATGTTCGATGTCAAATCCATATTATCACTAGCCTTTCGTCCGGTGGATACAATTCATTTACATTAAATAAGTAAACATCAATAGCGCAACACTGTTATTTTTCAATATTATAAAACATGGTTTCTTACCAAAGACATTACTTTTTTCAATCAAATAAAACTATTTATTTTTTTTGTTTTTCACATAATATTTAGTTCATCATTTTCTGCGCATATCTGAAGCAGGATGCCTTTAATGTCAGTGTTCTGCTTCGTGAACCGTCAATATTAAATACATGCAGAAATATGGTTTATGGGTTTGTGACCAGTGTAGCTCCTGATCAAATAGTACACTCATATTGTCTGATAACTATCTATATTGTATGTCAGAAACATGACTGGTGTTTGTTTGATGGAATGGCGAATAGTGCATATTCTGATCAGACTTGCGAATAGTCGCAAAATCCATAAGTCCCATTTCTCCAGTCACAGCCACATATATATGTATGGAAGGTAATATCCGCCATAATTATATTAGGCTTGATGCTTGCTTGCTGATGACAGTCTAAGTTCTATCCGTCTTATTACAATTCTATGTGGATTGATGCTTGCTGACTGGTGCCATTACAACTTACTTTCATGTGATTTTATTCGTCATTCGTGTTTGTGACATTTTAAATCTTCTTAGTTGTAGTCTAAATTGCATGTGCATTTGGCTTGATGCTTTATTCATTCGCACTGTTTCAATGCGTTTGTGTTGATTACATTCTAAGTGGCTTGACGCTTCAGTCTGAGTGACATCCGGAGTTCCATTATTGAGTATTGCATCGCTGTTTTGCCATGCGTTTTGTTACCTCGCTAAGCCACGCCCCTTGACAACAATAATTGCAACAGTAATTTGGGAACGACCAATTTGACGCCAGGTGCGCTGCTAAAACTTAAAATAGTTCTCCCTGAGATGATTTAATATGCTGGTACCCGTCCTACAATGCGTTGCTCTCTAAATTGGTTCCATGTCCCTAACGGTGTTGATGTAGATTGATGCCGCATTTTCTGTTGGGTCATGTTTAGGTTAAAAGACACCAAATAGTTTTACTGTATAATTTAACCGAATCCCAGCCAGTCTTTCCTACTTTCACTATTCATATGGATGTTCTCCCAATCATGTCATGTCTCCCAATATTGTTTACATTATTTGGCCACGGAAATTCTGTTTACATCATGTGACCAACAGTCTCAGTGTTTTTTTAAATGCTTCAAATATGCTGAAATGAATCAAGATTTGCAAGCAAACTGTGTCTGTGACCTTAAAACACCCGGACTATTTTTTATGCCGGACTACGTTTGCATACTCAATTTCTCTAACCTTAAACCTAGAGTGCTACATGCCAGGTTATAATATAGGGAGACATGTTTTTCTTTATTCTTTCAATCTGACATTTTTCTGGCAAAATGAACATTGATTTACCATTACCAGACGTACTAATTTACATTATTATACTTTTTATATCAAACGCGAAATGCCAGTTTGTTATCAGGGGCGATAACCGGGTTTCCTTAAAATGATAACGGAAGCAACTACTTTATTTCTCCTTTATTTATTTTTTGATGTGCAATATCATACCTTATGATATGTCGATACAAATATTTATTCAGCATTTATTTGATATACATAATTTAAAAATACTGCATCATTTGCATATGGAACTAGCTTGATACCACCACGAGTCTCTATGAGTACATTATTAAAGGTTATTAAATAATTATATCTGTATAGCTGGCACTCGTAATTTTTAAAAGTGGTGGACTAGTTGCAATTAAACACTTATTTAAGTTCCATAAAGAAAAGTTTGTACCTACTAATTTTAATTAGTCAAGATCCAGAGCAGAATGGTGCAGGTTATTGGAAATTAGGTCCCACAACATCCATAAGAAAAATGAAAGTAGCAGAGAATAGCAAAATGTGTGGTAACGGGTTAGTTTTTTTAGGGAAAATCAATGATGGTTGTCCACCTTAGTCTGATCCCGGACGGTTATTGGTTTTGCATCGGTAACAGGCCAGTTTGACAGTCAACCTGTGTAAGTTACCATATGTGTAACTTACTATAAAAATGTGATTGTTTTCAATTACGTACACACGTAATTTAATTATGAGGATACTGTATGTATAACACACATTAGTAAGTCAAACACCATACATACATATGCAATTTAGTTAATATATAGTTTAGAGAATAACAAATGGTGCGAAATCGTCAAGAGGGTAAACGTAGTCCGGTATGAACACAATCGTGCGGGTGTTTTGAGGTCACTGACACAGTTTGCTTGCAAATCTTTATCAATTACTACACAGGTTCACTTGAGGAACATGTTGGTCATGT